>NC_069432.1:43437880-43470629 GCF_026875155.1 Cherax quadricarinatus
TATAGTGTATGTGTGTATGGTTGTGTGTGTGTGTGTGTGTACTCACCTAGTTGTACTCACCTAGTTGAAGTTGCGGGGGTTCGAGTCCGAGCTCCTGGCCCCGCCTCTTCACTGATCGCTACTAGGTCACTCTCCCTGAGCCGTGAGCTTTATCATACCTCTGCTTAAAGCTATGTATGGATCCTGCCTCCACTACATCGCTTCCCAAACTATTCCACTTACTGACTACTCTGTGGCTTAAGAAATTACTTCCTAACATCCCTGTGATTCATCTGTGTCTTCAGCTTCCAACTGTGTCCCCTTGTTACTGTGTCCAATCTCTGGAACATCCTGTATTTGTCCACCTTGTCAATTCCTCTCAGTATTTTGTATGTCTTTTATCATGTCCCCCCTATCTCTCCTGTCCTCCAGTGTCGTCAGGTTGATTTCCCTTAACCTCTCCTCGTAGGACATACCTCTTAGCTCTGGGACTAGTCTTGTGTGTGTGTGTGTGTGTGTGTGTGTGTGTGTGTGTGTGTGTGTGTGTGTGTGTGTGTGGTGTGTGTGTGTGTGTGTGTGTGTGTGTGTGTGTGTGTGTATGTGTGTGTGTGTGTGTGAGAGTGTGTGTGTGGGTTTGTGTGTGTGTGTGCGTGTGTGTGTGTGTGTGTGTGTGTGTGTGTGTGTGTGTGTGTGTGTGTGTGTGTGTGTGTGTGTGTGTGTGTGTGTGTGTGTATGTGTGTGTGTGTGAGAGAGAGAGTGTGTGTGTGTGTGTGACACAACAAGCAATATTTGGACCAATAACTCACTACAGTTGTGACCGGGTGTGGAAGTATGAATTGCTCATTACTCTATAATTTGTTCATGATTGTAGCCATGTATAAACGTAAGTAACCATTCTTACAGGATTCATTACCTTTGTAACTTATGAGTTCATTACTTTTGTACCTAGTTCTGCTATCAAAACTTTGGGGGCCCAGTCCCTGGACCCATTACGTACCTCTGTAATCTGTAAATACCTTTGTAACTTGTCATGATTGTGACCCGACCTACCTGGAGTTCATTACCTTTGTAAATGTGAGGTCATTACCTCTGTAATTTTCTCAGCTATCAAAACTTTGGAGTCCAGTCCCTGGACCAATTATGTACCTCTGTAATCTTTTGACTACCGCCCACAGGATGGGTATGGGGTGCACAATAAACATATTAAACTAACCTAAACTAACACTGGCTTTTAAACACTTTGACCACTGTTATTTAGACTCTCTGAACACTTACTTAAACACTCTGAACACTGTTATTTTGCGGAAACAATCTGAACAATGTTTTTAAACACTTTTGAGCACTCTTTATTAAACACTGTTAAAGTTCCACAACTCTATGGCGGAAACCTGAGGTACTTAATTATTGGTTAATCTAGGGAATAGTGACTTTCCTGGTGTTCACGAGGCACATGATTATAGTTGTGGAAAATGTTTTCAAATGCAACAGAAACCTGTTTTACGACATTAAATGGAAAAATCAACTAATCACACGTTCCATAATGAAACTTTTGTGTCGTTCCATAACGAAACTTTTGTGTCGTTCCATAATGGTACTTTTGTGTCTGAAACTGCCCAGCAGACTTTCAGTGGTGGAATTCATCGAGGAACAACTTCCACCAACACGTTTCATCCGGGAACTTTTATTGGGTGAAACTACACCCAAATGCTCCCGGGTGTGAGTTTTGCTTCATAAACGTGAGATTATTTAGTCGGGGGATGGTTCTCATAAAATAGTCCATAATTAATAAACAGATTTACGGAAGAATATTTGTCAAAAATTATACAATTTTATACTTACAAATGTAAATATATTTAGAAATATGCAAGCATGTAAATATATAAGCAGAGACAGGTACACAATTAGAACAGATTCTTGGTAGAAAGAATACAGATACTGTTAGTTTGAGGATAAAAGCAGTTCGTCGCACTGCTGGTGCTTGTTCCTCTTCACATTATTTAATCTCGTTATTTGCGCTTAACTGAGATTTAATTAGGAACAGTCTAGGTTAAACGTTACATAACAAATATATAATTCCAGGTATTGTTTGCGATCGTTTAGAAACTGATATGTAAACACGCTAGAAAACAGTATGACTATCACGAAGAATGTTAATTTAAGGAGAAACGCTGATATAGTCTACGGATAGCACCCGCCGCATTTCACTACTCCATTCCCATCGTGTCCATGGGAGTCAAAAGAGGTACATAAAGGGTCCAGGGACTGGGTCCCAAAGTTCTGACAGCTGAACAAGGTACAAAGGTAATGAATTCACAAGTTACAAAAGTAATAAATCATGTAAGAAAAATTTACTTATGTTTATACGGGTTACGTCATGAAAAAAATTAAAATTTAAATGGCAATTCCACATCCACACCCGGTCACTCTGTAATGAGTTTTAGTGAAAATATTATTGTTGGGAACAACACCCCAACACACACACACCCCAAACACCCACACACCCACACACCCCACCCCACACAACCCCAACACACACACATACACACACACACACCACATACCACTCAAAAAACCACACACACACAAACACAAAAAACCACACACCACCACACAACACACACACACAAATCCCCCCACACCACAACACACATAACCACACCACACACCACCACCACACACCCCACCCACCACCACGAAAACCCAACGCAACAACACACCACACACACACACAAAACACACACACACACGCACACACACACACACACACACACACACAACACACACACACCACCCCCCACACCCTCCACCACTTGACACAAACCTTGACAAAAACACTTGACAAAAAACAGTACCCCCTTCCCTAACCCCCTACCTTAGCCACCTACCCCCCCCCCAAACCCCACTAACCCCTCCCAAACCCGTCTAACCCCGCCAACTCCTCCCTCCCCCAAATAACCACCCTCCCCCCCCCCCATAACATCCCCCCTCTCTCCCCAAACCATCTAATCCCTCCCCAACTATCTCTCCCCACCAAAAAACCCCCTCCCCCCCCCCCCACAACCATCCACCCCTTCCTAACCTTTATTTTCCCCCCCCCTAACCAGGTAGGACAAGGGGCTCCCAAGGGGAATCTGAGAGGGAGGAAGGGAGGTGGCTCAAAAAAAAAAGGGGGAGATGGGGAAGAGACTAATGAGTGGAAAGGAAGATGGAAGAGAGGGTTTGCAGCAGAATGCAGAAGGGGAAGCAACAGGCCCCAGCGCAGAAATCCAAGATAGAGAGGGTTGAAGAGGGGTGAGACTCTGAAACAGCCAGAGACAAGATATAAGAAGTAGATTGGCAATGGCTACATGAACACAGGGCAAAGGTCCGAAAGGAAACATGGAAATTTAAACTGTATGCGAGGTCCCGTAAAAACCCACATGGGGCCAAAAAAAACAGGGGGGACATAGGACAGAAAGAGAGGTTTGGAAAAACATTGAAGGAAATAGGACTGTGCAAGGACCCCCCAGAAAACCTGTGGGGGC
Source organism: Cherax quadricarinatus (assembly GCF_026875155.1). Lineage (NCBI taxonomy): Eukaryota > Metazoa > Arthropoda > Malacostraca > Decapoda > Parastacidae > Cherax > Cherax quadricarinatus. The sequence goes on from NC_069432.1 coordinate 43,441,384, forward strand.
CCGGGGGCAGGTGAGCGAAAAGGATAAACCAAAAAGCATAGGGGCCTAATAGGGGAAGGGGGCTGAAAGGGAAGGAAACTCCAGGGGAAGGAACTAAAAACTCAGAGGACAATGGGAGTCACGTGGGAGGTGGAAAGGGAGAGTCCGTGTTTTCATGGGCTAGACGAAGTAAAGGGGAAACTTATGTGAAAGAAAGCAGGGGGAGAAAAAGCATTAAAAATATCTGAAGGGGGGTGGCGAGGGGGACATGACCCAAGGTGGCAAATTTTTGGGGGGAATTGGGGGGTTTCACAAAGAAAAGGAATCGGTCTCAAAGTAATTTTCAAGGCAGAATCAACCCGAACCATAAATCCTGCAGGAGAAAGCACGGCTGAGAGGCAAGCAGGAGTTCCGGAGTGTGTACCTCGACCGAGACGAACACAGGACGAAGGAAGACAATGAAAGAGAGAGTTCAAAAACAAAAGGAGAAATGGGAGGAAATGAAAAAGAGAGCGGGGAATAACCCAGGATCAAATGGAAGGACAAGCGCCCCCCCCCAGAAACACCTGCAGAAGGACTCCAGCCACGAACCCCCAAGGCAACTGAACAATCCAAACCAACCATCCACCCGATCCCTCTGTTTCACCCCCGCACCACAGTTACAGTATTAGAACAGAAGTTGAAGGTTTGGGTACACAAATGCAGATGGATTAACGAATAAACATGAGGAATGGCAAGAAAGAATCAATGAGAAGTCCCCAGACATCATAGCATTACAGAAACAAAATCATGGAGACAATAACAGATGCAATCTTCCCACCAGGATACCAGATCATGAGGAAAGATAGAAGGGGCAGGGGGGGGGTGGGGTTGCTTGCTCGTAAAAAAAAAGATGGAAAAATTTGAGAAAATGGAAGCATAGATGAGACGGGAGAAAGAGACTACATAGCAGGTACACTTCAGTCTGGGGAACACAAAGTGGTCATTGCAGTGATGTATAAACCACCACAGAACTGCAGGAGGCCAGAGAGGAATATGAAGAGAGCAACAGAGCAATGGTGGCACACTTGCTGAGGTGGCAAGAAGAGCTCACTCCAGCAGAGCAAAGTTGCTGGTTATGGGGGATTTCAACCACAGGGAGATGATGGGAAAACTGGAGCCACATGGGGGTCCCGAAACATGGAGAGCCAGGATGTTGGCGTGGTGCTGGGAAACCTCATGCACCAACATGTTAAGGACACTACCAGAGTGAGAGGGGAGGATGGGAAAAAGCAAGATTGGACCTTGTGTTCACCCTGGGCAGCTCAGACATTGAGGACATCAAGTATGAGAGCCCCCTAGGAGCTGCGACCCGTGGTTTGAGCTTTGAAAATTAGGGCGCAAGGGGAGAAAATACAGGAGTAAAATGGGAAAACCCTGATATAAAGAGGGGACTACATAGGGTTGAAGAACTTCTGGGGAGGTCCGGGGGACAGAGAACTGGCAGGAAAAGCAGAAAATGAATGAGGGGAATATGTAGAAAACAAATGAAAGGGGGAGTGGAAAGGTTCATTCCAAGGGCAACAGTAACAAGGGGAAGCCAGAAGGGCCCCCTGGTTTACCCGAGGGTTTAAGGGGAAAAAAAAATGTGCAATAGAAAAGGGAAAAAGTAAGGGCAGGAACACACAAAAATAGGGAGTTTCATCGCAGGCGGAAATGAGTAGCCAAGGTAAGGAGGGAGGCCCAGCGACAGTATGAAAATGACATAGCATCGAGAATAAAGAGCCCCAAAATGTTGTATACCCACATCAAGAGGAAGAAAACAGTAAAAGACAGGTGATCGTTAGGCCCAAAAGGTGGAGAACTCACAAAAAATGATCAGGAGGTATGTGGGGTGAACAGGAGATTTAAGGATTTTTCAGTGAGACAGGAAGGTGTGGGAAGACAGCACAGAAGGGAAAAACATCAAGGGGGAAATATACCAAAAGTGTTGGATGACATACGAAAAATGGGAGGGGTGAAAAAGCTCTTAAGTGCCTGCACCCCAAAGGGGGATGGGGACCGGGCAACATTCCCCATGGGTCCGAGAAGGAGCAGAGTGCTGTGTGTGCTCTAACCACAATCTTCAAAAAATCCCTGAAACGGGCAATACCTGAGAAAGGAAGACGCTAATGTGTCCCATATTTAAGAAAGGAAACAGAAAAGAGGCCCCCTAAATACAGACCCGGTCTCTGACATGTATGTGTGAAAGTCATGGAGAAGTATCAGGAGGAGAGTGGTCGCACCCGGAAAAAAAGATTATAAATGAAAAACCCGCATGGGTTTATGGAAGGCAAATCTTTTATCAAACCCCGGAGTTTTTTGACAAGGTAAAGAATAAGACACGAGAGGAGGGGTGGGTAGATTGCGTTTTTTCCTAGACTGCAGGAAGGCCTTTTCCAGTCCCCCCAAGAGATTAGTGCAGAAGGGGGATCAGGCACACGTTTTAAAAAGAAGGGCACTCAATGGATAAGGGAATACCCGACAGGGGGCAGCAACGAGCGGTACGTGAAGAGGTATCCGTGGGCGCCTGTTAGAGCGGGGTCCCCCAGGGGGCAGTTCTAGGACCAGTGCTTTTTTTTTGATATATGTGAACGCATGATGGAAGGGAAAAGACTCTCAATTCCCTGTTCGCAGTGACGTGAAGTTGATGAGAAGAATTAAATCGGACGAGGATGAGGCAGGACTGCAAAGAGACCTGGAGAGGCTGGACATGTGGTCCAGTAACTGGCTTCTCGAATTCAATCCAGCCAAATGCAAAGTCATGAAGATTGGGGAGGGGCAAAGAAGACCGCAGACAGAGTATAGGCTAGGTGGACAAAGACTACAGACCTCACTCAGGGAGAAAGACCTTGGGGTGACCATAACACCGAGCACATCACCGGAGGCACACATCAACCAAATAACCGCTGCAGCATACGGGCGCCTGGCAAACCTGAGAATAGCGTTCCGATACCTTAATAAGGAATCGTTCAAGACACTGTACACTGTGTATGTTAGGCCCATACTGGAGTATGCAGCACCAGTCTGGAACCCACACCTGGTCAAGCACGTCAAGAAGTTAGAGAAAGTACAAAGGTTTGCAACAAGGCTAGTCCCAGAGCTCAAGGGAATGTCGTACGAGGAAAGGTTAAGGGAAATCGGACTGACGACACTGGAGGACAGAAGGGTCAGGGGAGACATGATAACGACATACAAGATACTGCGGGAATAGACAAGGTGGACAGAGATAGGATGTTCCAGAGAGGGGACACAGGGACAAGGGGTCACAACTGGAAGCTGAAGACTCAGACGAGTCACAGGGACGTTAGGAAGTATTTCTTCAGTCATAGAGTTGTCAGCAAGTGGAATAGCCTAGCAAGTGAAGCAGTGGAGGCAGGAACCATACATAGTTTTAAGAAGAGGTATGACAAAGCTCAGGAAGCAGAGAGAGAGAGGATCCAGTAGCGATCAGTGAAGAGGCGGGGCCAGGAGCTGAGTCTCGACCCCTGCAACCACAATTAGGTGAGTACACACACACACACACACACACACACACACACACACACACACACACACACACACACACACAAATAGGTGAGTTCACACACACACACGAGCGTACATACACGAGCGCACGCACTCATGCATGTATGAGTACACAAATACACACGCAAACAAGCACACAAGCGCACACACACAAACACACACACACACACACACACACACACACACACACACACACACACACACACACACACACACACACACACACACACACACACACACACACACGTGGTAATGCTTTATTTACAGAGTGCATATCAGAGTATTTTTCCAGAATGGTCTGTAATGTACCACTGTGAATAAAATATTTTGACATATCTTGAACATTTCTGAGCGAGTTGTCTCTGAATTCATTAATTTAATCACACTCCAGTACATAATGACGCAGGGTGAGATATTTCGTTTGGTCTACATCTGGTGGTGGTGATTTAACCTGCCAAAGATACTTGTAACCCAGCCGGAACCGGGCGGTAGTTACATCCAAGAGTCTGCTTATTTTGTTGGATGCACCATAGACATGGTGGCTCCTCTGCTATGTAAAATTGATGATAGATGGATGAATTGTGTCAATCTCCCAGAGTCTTAAGTCAGTAAAATTCAGTTGAAGTTCTTTTCGTATTATTGTTCTAAAAACTGAAAACTGGCGAGCCAAGATTTTAATCTACCCACTCTTTGAAAGCATACAGCTTACCCATTTCATCAGTTCTGTCATACATCTGAAGACCAATGTGAGATGGAATCCACAGCTTTGTGCACTCTGACTCCACTGTCCAAAATTTCCAAACATACCTGTGTCGGGCCCTTCTGACAAAGCATGCCACAATTTATACTTAATGAGTTGAGAGCATTTATGGATGACAGAGAATCAGTTACAATTGAGTGTCAGGTCTTAGATACATGGAACATTTCAGTGCAAGGAGTATGGCAAACAGTTCTGTTTGAAAGGTAGAGGCCCAGTTATTGATGCGTGCTCCAATTTTCTTTATGAGAGCCATCACTCTGTATGGACAGCAGCATAACAGCTGCACCAGTGGACTGGGGGAACAAAACCCATCAACGAATATAATTTGTGTAAGAGTGTGCTGTATGACTAAGTTATCAATACCCCTTAAGGCATCATGTTTGGCTTCAAGGCGAAGCTTTGGGTGTGATTGAAAAAGTATTTTGGGGGGGAAAATGGAGGAATGGTAGTTTGGAATGGGGTAATATCCCATGGAGCGGAGAGGTGCCGCTGATCCCTTACTTAACACAGATCCTGTTTCTTGTTCATGCGGATGTCGGTTCCAATTTGTTCGTCCATCTGGAGGGTTGTTCACGAGTGTGAGGAAAGTTTGGAGGGCTTCTGTCCATGGATTTGAATGGGCCCTCCCTGAACATATTAGCCAATTAGGTTATTTCTTTATTCTAACTAGAGATAAATCTAAAAAATATACTACGTCATTTCCACAAGGAAACACACATTGTTCTTCTAAACTATGAAAATAAATTTTTCAACCAATTGATTACAGTTAGCGTTTGGGAAAATAAAATAAAAAAAAGAAAAAGTAGGAGTTTTTGTACTTCCAGTTATGGTAACCTAAACAACAGTTAAGATCGTTATTCCAGTTTGTAAAACATATACACACGTATATACACAGATATGAAATAAACAATTACACTTAATTTTTTTTTCAACATGTCGGTCGTCTCCCCGAGGCAGGGCGACCAAAAAGAAAGAAAATCCCATAAAGAAAATACTTTCATCTTTCATTCAACACTATTATCTCACTCATAATAATCACTGTGTTTGCAGAGGTGCTCAGATACGACAGTTTAGATGTCCCCCCAAAAACTGCCAAACCCCAAACCCATCCTTTAAAGTGCAGGCATTGTACTTCCCATTTCCAGGACTCAAGTCCGACTACATAAAAATAACGGTTTTCCGTGAATCCTTCACAAAATATTACCCGCTCACATCCAACAGCTCGTCAGGCCCCAAAAATCATTCGTCTCCATTCACCCCTATCTACACGCTAAACACATAGTTGCTGGAAGTCCAAGCCCCTCGCCAAAAAAAAAACCTCCTTTTACCCCCTCCGCCAACCTCTTCGAGGACGACCCCTACCCACCTTTCTTCCCATCCAGATTTTATACGCTCTCCAAGTTATTCTACTTTGATCTATTCATTCTAAATGACCAAACCACCTCAAAAACCCCTTCTTCACCCCTCTGAATAATTCTTTTAGTAACTCCACACTTCCCCTAATTTCCACACCCCGATTCTCTGTGTATAATATTTACACCACACCTTAGGCAAGATATCTGCACTGCCTCCAGACCCCTCTTCGCCGCACCGTTTGCGACCCAAGCTTCCATCCTTTATAAGAGAATTGGTACCACTATTCTTTGGTAATTTCCCCTTCTTTGCCCCCACGGATAACGTTTCTTTCTTGTCTCCACAGATACATCAAAGAATTCACTCCTTTTTTCCTTCATCAATTCATGGATAACGTCATCCTTCAAACCATCCGCTGGAAAGTCAACTCACAAATTTTGGGAAAACATTTACTTCTTCAATACTCCCTTTCTCCAATGTGGTATCTAATTTTTCTTTATCTAAATCGTTTGATACCCTCATCACCTTATTCTTATCTATGTTCACTTTCAACTTCTACCTTTGCTTACCCTCCACTAACCTTTGCAACTTTTCTTTATATCTCCCATACGCACAGTATCATCAGCTAAAAGTAACTGTGTCAACTCCCATTTCGTATTTGTTTTCCCCAAAATTTAATCCCACCCCTCTCACCAACCCCTACCAAATTACTTCTTTTACAAACTCCATCTATAAATATATTAAACAACCATGGTGACATTACACATCCCTGTTAAGACCTACTTTTAAGGGGAAAGTAGTCTCCCTCTCTTTTTACAACCCTAAGCTAGGTGGGAGCACCTCCAGGTAGGTTGGAGCACCCTCCAGGTAGGTTGGAGCACCCTCCAGGTAGGTTGGAGCACCCCCAGGTAGGTAGGCGCTCCTTCCAGGTAGGTAGGCGCTCCCTCCAGGTAGGTAGGAGAACCCTCCATTTAGGTAGAACCCTCCATTTAGGTAGAACCCTCCATTTAGGTAGAACCCTCCATTTAGGTAGGAGAACCCTCCATTTAGGTAGGAGAACCCTCCAGGTAGGTAGAAGAACCCTTCAGGTAGGTAGGAGAACCCTCCAGGTAGGTTGAGGCACCCTTCAGGCAGGTTGGAACACCCTCCAGATAGGTAGGAGCATCCTCTATGTAGAATCAAATAGCGCTGCCTCATCGTGATGAAAGAAATCCCTTATCCTGGTCTTTGTAATCCCCCTGAATCCTGGAGCAAACTGGCTTACCTTTGGGCCACAAAGGGACCATTTAACAAGGGATACTCAATTTTTGTTAGTCCCGTCACTTTACCAGATGTCTTTAATATTTGGTTCAGTTGCTCGTAACTTTGTTCTTTTGGCAGACGCTGAAAATAGCTTCTGTGGTAATTTCCTAACAAAGTTTTTCTTCCTAGAAGACTTTTAAAGTTTGTTCTAGTAATTCTTTAAGATCTTAGGTATGAACAGAAAACACAGCGAAAATTAAATGCTGTGATTGGACGTGGGGGACTTGAGCAGAGTATAAGTCAGATGTCCGCTTTCTACGACACAGCTTGGTATGATTGTAAACCATTGAGAAAGACTTCTTTAAGCGTTGATGTTTTTTCTTATTTTAATTGTGGATATTTTAAGTCATCTTTAGGTGATCTCTAACAGCAGACATCGAGGCCAATCCAATAAGATAAGCCTTTAATAAGTACCTGTGAGTTACAGTAGTACAATAGGGGGCCTGGGTTATATTCCCAGCCAGGTTGAAACATTCGACGTGTTTCTTTCCACCTGTTGTCGATGTTCCCCATCAGTAAAATGGGTACCTGGGTGTTAATCGACTGGTGTGGGTCGCATCCTGGGACAAAACTGACCTAATTTGCCCGAAATGCGGAGCATAACAAGGGACTTTCTATATAGTAGTATGTCATTGATGTCAGCTAGGACTGTAATTCCTTTTTACATGTATTGTAGTAAATAAAGATATTATTATGATTATTATTATTATTATTATTATTATTATTATTATTATTATTATTATTATTATTATTATTATTATTATTATTATTATTATTTAACCAAACCCATCCGGAAGAAATCTGTTCATAGAAAATGAGGAAGACTGATTTCCTTCCAATCGTCTTCAGTGCATTCCTTGAGGCGATTTTATTTCACTACATGCAGCAGCTTTTGAAATTATTCTGTCCCTGGATCACTTACAAGGGTTCCTTTGCTTGTGCTGTCCTCTTGAAGGAGAATGCACCTCTTCCATTGTATTTGATTCTTTTCTTCCTGCCGGAACTCAATTCAATAACTTCCGAATCTTCACTCTTGGTAAAAGTACACTTTATGCAAATAGAAACAGTGGTTCTCGGATTTTTTATGTAATGCCCTTTCCAAAAAAAAAATGCATAGGTTTGCAAATCCCCAAAAATTTCTATCGAAAATATTTAATTATTATAACTGATAACAAAACTCAAGTAGAGCTCTTTCAGTACCTTGGAGATCCTATGGAGACCTGGTTAACTTTGTTGATCTATACACTTCCCGTGGTGATGGGAACCAGGCCATGACACAGAAGGAGAATTCTTACAAGAGGAAGGGGATACACGACCCGTGCTACTGATTCTTCATTCCCTGAGGACAGGTCATTCAAACTTTTTGGTGAGGACCCCCGACTCACATATTGTGATCATTCGTACCTATCATTCTCCTCTCTTTGAAGCCATATATGTTAGTAAGTGTGAAGTTTCTGTCAGCTACGGCACTAGGAAGCATGAACGCATTTTGACCATAATCGACATTATTGAAACTTTAGATAGAAATATGTAGCTCACCTTTCCCCTCTTTGCTGCAGTCATTAGCTGTGATTCAACTTTTGGACTGAGAGGCTGTTCAAAACGCCTATGTTTTAGAGTCATGAACAAGTCCCATAATTATGTTATTGAAGCTGTGGGTTCCTGTCAGCTTTTAAAGAACTGAAGCTACTGAAGAAATCATTTAGTTCGCTTGTGCTTTAATTATATAGCTCTTTGGAGGAGGTGCCACTGCAGTGACAGAATATCTGCTCTCTGAGGTGAAACCCCCTCAGGAAGAAGTTATTCTGTCACTGAAATCAGAAAGCAAGGATGGGTTTCACCAGGACTCCAGAAGTTTTGTACCACAGAACTAGTAGATCATGGGCATTTGCCCCTGATCTACTAGTTCGAGAACCAGAACCCTGGGCTGCAGGGTTGGAAAAGAGTTCAATAGAAGCGTGTTCCGCAGTGGCTTAATGTCCCACACCAGCGGCGTGGTGTCGAAAACCGCGCCCGTCGCCTATGCCGCTGCATCAAGAAAGGCAGCCTGCTCAACCCTCAAATATATATTCAAAGTCCTTAACTTTCAGAATATATATAACTACGTCTGCTACATATGGTTTCTTCAGTTGCTTCTTAAATTATGATATTCCTTTCTTTTTCTGTTAGACTATAAATTCAATACAAGGGCTTGCATAATTCCATCTTACTCTCTTGTAGGTTTTTTTGGGTGGTCATTTTGGTTCATTTCAAAGGTAATAAAATGGAACAAAATGTTTGTTTAGAAGTATTTTCTTTTTCGCTTGTATGCCTGCGTGTTGGGTAGACATAATGATTATCACACCTTTTTTTTTATTTCTCCCGGTAAATTCAACCCTTATGAAATCACATTCCCGCATTTCTAAACATAAAATGAGATCATTCAAAGTCTGTGCTTCATTTTGTTACTATGTATGACAATGGAGCATGTGAGTGTTTATGGGTCAATGGAGTTTCAGGGAGATAGTTCCTTGGAGACTAAGGAAAATTGGGTTTGTCCAGCTTCAGGTTGATTATTGATGACCCAAGGAATCTGGACAACACTATGAGCAAACTTTAACACGCCGTTAGAGCACGGCTGTGTCTGTTTTTTCTGACTGCCGTGTCTGTCTGTCTCTGTCTTGTCTCTCTCTCTTGCCCGTCAGTCTCTCATTTCCGAGAGTATTTTCTGTTACCCACACAGTCACACACTTTTGCACATTCTATATATATAGAAGATGGTGGCAAGAAAATGCAGGATTCTTTGTTGATATGAATGATTTACAAAAACACCAGAACCGCTTACTTATTCAGTTCTGTTTTTAAGTCATACTTCATTTTTCTTGATCTACTGTAGCTTTAAGAGATCATAAGATGAGGATACTCTCTGAGTGAAGAACTCAAAGGGTTGCACCTTATATTAGAAAGTCTTTGTCCAATATACTCAGCAGTGCTTTTAGAACAGCAATTTATAAGAGAGTTTTAGAAATGTGAAAACAATATATCAATGACTTTAGCCCATAAAAGGACCAGTCATGGAGTTTTTTAATTTCAAAATGTCTAAATATGTCAAGGTTTTGTCTTCCTTATCTCTAGAGTAAAATGCTATTAATATTTTTGAGAATTTAAGGATGTTTTTTGTCATTTTGTCGCTATTGAAAATTCTGTTGTTACAACTTGCTGTTCTGTGGGGTGGTCCCGGTGGCCTGGTGGCTGAAGCTCCCGCTTCACATACGGAGGGCCCGGGTTCGATTTAGGCGAGTGGAAAAATTTTGTCGCGTTTCCTTACACATACTGTCCTGTTCACCTAACAGCAAATAGGTACTTGGGTGTTAGTCGACTGGTGTGGGTTTTGTATCCTGGGGGACAAGATTAAGGTCCCCAATGGAAATAAGTTACAGTCCTCGATGACGCACTGACTTTCTTGGATTATCTTGAATGGCTAACTCTCTGGGGTTAAAAATCTGAAGAAAATCTTATAAAAGTTGCTTTTCTGTTTTTAGTCTTGTCATAATGGATTATTTTTTCTGTCGTCTTTTAATTTTTATTATTGTATAATGTATGTAGTGCGGATGACAAGAAACAAGCTAAATCTCGCCGTAAACCTTCAAATATAGGTTGGATAAATTCAAGAGGGGTAGGATTTAGTGGGACTTGCACAACAAGAGTCAGAAGAGTTATCAAGCTTATTTCTTGGGTAGCCTTGAGGAAAGGTCGGACAAATATCTTTGGTAGAGAGTTTAGGTTATAAAAGGATCTGCCTAGTAAAGGGAGGAAGGCCTGCTGCAATTCTCATGTGTTTGTAAAACCCGGTTACACCAACTAACACCCGGAACCGTTCACAAACAACAGCTAACACCTGCCAACACCCGGTAATAATCACTAAAAAAAGTCAGTGATGGGATGGAATGCTGGCTGGTGTTAGAACCCCCCAACCCCTCCAATCAGCCAGGACCAGTCAGACCCGCAACACAGCCAGCATCCCCCAATATGCTCCAGTGAGGTCACTGGCTTGTGACTGTGTTTACTCGAGTGGCACTGGTGACACACATCATCTCCTCGGGGAGTGAAAGTCTCATCAGGAACATAATACTGCAGTTCACCATGATGGCGCCTTCCACACTGTAAAAACCTGACAACCCGATCATGACGCCGTTGATTTGCGGGAAACTGAGAGAAAGTGCAATTAGCCCGGGGTATTGTTTGGGTTCGACTCCGATAAAGACGAGGTCTTCTGAAAAAAAAAATTTTATATATATAAAAATATATTTATAATATATATATATATATTTAATAAAATTATATATATTTATATATATATATATATAATATATATATATATATATATATTATTATGGGAAGTGGGAACAGAATTCTTCGTCCGTAAGCCATGAGTGTCGTAAGAAGCGGCTAAGATGCCGGGGCAAGGGGCTAGTAACCCTTTTTCCCGTTTTAAATTACTAAATTTAAAAAGAGAAACTTTCCCTTTTTTTTCGGGTACCCTGCCCGGTGGGATACGGCCCATTTGTTTACATATATATATATATTATTATTTTATATATATATATATATTTAAAATTATTTTATTTTATATATATATATTTTTTTTTTTTTTTTTCAACAAGTCGGCCGTCTCCCATGAGCATGTTGGCTCAAGTACTGCCTGATTATTTCGTAGGTGAGTGACGTTAAGCAAAGAATTTGATCTTGTTTATCTTGATTTTAGATCACATTAAGGCTGGGAGACACAGTTTTAGTTGATGTCTTGTAAGAACTATTTCCATTACTGGCCCTATATTTATCTGTTAATTCCAAAGATTCTCGTTTGCTTTGAGAAATACTGAGTTAGCTTGTTAGTAATATCTTTATTTAAACCCGTTTTTATAAATTCTTATTATGTGTTTGAAGTACGAATCAGAGGTCGACTCTCGCTGATCCTTATTAGTTGAAGTGAATCTTTCGTTTAATCAGGTGTTTTTTATACTTTATTTCTGTAACAAGGACACATATACAGTGCATTCACTATAGTAAAAGTCTATGCTCCATAACCCAAATATAAATCTCATATGTAGTTTTCTGTCTGACTATTCTTACCAAGCACAGTGGCTATACATAATTGTTGTGTATGTATATTTCATGCTTTGCCAAAAATCAATATAATAATTGTCGATTATAACTTCTCAAAATAAATGTATAGAAATTTTTTCGGGTCTGAAAGAAACAGTTGATCTAGTTCAACTAGAGACATTGGAATATGATCATATTTTTTAAATTGCTCACGTCATAATTATAACACATGCATATGAGTGGTTGTTTGCAGTGACAGTGGGTAGTTAACACCATGTTTAGATGTAAATACAATTGACTAGTGGAAGATAACAACATATTAAGAGCAAAGACAAAGTCCATCCTGTGTGTTTTATGAGTTGATATTAGAAGATGAATCATGTTTTGTGTTATGTCTCCGGGAGACGCATCATACTTGAGAATGACAAGAGGTAAGTAAATAGTGATCTACCGTGTTGGAATCGTGATATATGCACTGAAGCAGAGTGAATCATTCATTATTTATAAGGCGCAGAATTGAGTCAAGTTCTGTGTTCTGGGGGGGGGGGGGGTGGGGGACTAAAACATGAGATTGATTATGATCCGTTTAATAACGCAGATGATTCTTGATCTATGTAATGATCCTTTAAAAAGAAATAATGATCCGTGTAATGACCACTAGGAGACGGAATCATTTCCTGTAGTAATGAGAAAATTAATCATTGATCTTTGTAATCTCATTGGAAGATGAAATATTATGTGTAATGGCAGATAAATCTGCTCTGATGTGATGACACAGATGAGTTCATGCTCTGTGTGAAGACTCAGAATGAGTATTGTTCTGTTAATGACACAGGGTGAGTAATGTTCTGTGTATTGTACACGATGAGTCATGCTCTGGTGATGTCAGATGAGTCATGCTTGTGTATTGACAGATGAGTCATGCTTGTGTATGTCACAGATGAGTCATGTTCTGTGTAATGACACAGATGAGTCATGTTATGTGTAATGACACAGTTGAGTCATGTTCTGTGTAATGAACAGATGAGTCATGCTATGTGTGATGACAAAGATGAGTCATGATCTGGTGGTAATGACACAGATGAGTACGCGCTGTGTGATGCCACAGATGTGAGTCTGCTCTGGGTAATGACATGATGAGTCATGCTCTGTGTGATGCCACAGATGAGTCATGCTTGGTGTATTGGCACAGTTGAGTCCATGCTCTGTGTGATGCCACAGTATGAGTCATGCTCTGTGTGAGTGCACAGATGAGTCAGGCTCTGTGTGATGCCCACAGTATGAGTTCATGCTCTGTTGTAATGACACAGATGAGTCAATGTTCTGTGTAATGAAACAGATGAGTCATGCTCTGCTGTGATGCCACTGATGTGTTATGCTCTGTGTAATGGACAAATGAGGTCATGCTCTGTGTATTGCACATATGAGTCTGCTATGTGTAAGGACATAGAGAGTCATGCTCTGTGTATGACGCAGAATGAGTCATGCCTCTGTGTGTTGCCACAGATGAGTCAGCTCTGTGTAATGTCACATATGAGTCATGCTCTGTGTAATGTACATAGATGAGTCTTGCTCTGATGTAATGACGCAGTTGAGTCATGCTCTGTGTGATGCCCACCAGATGGAGTTCATGCTCTGTGTAATGGCATAACTTATGAGTCATGCTCTGTGTAATGGACACTATGAGTCATGCTCTGTGTAAATGACATAGATGGTCATGCCTGTGTATTGACACAGATGAGTCATGCTTCTGTGTAATGGCACATATGGTCATGCTCTGTGTAATGACACATATGAGTCATGCTCTGTGTATGCACACATGAGTCATACTCTGTGTAATGACAGATGAGTATACTCTGTGTAATGACACTCATAGTCATGCTCTGTGTAATGGCACACATGAGTCATGCTATGTTGTAATGGCACACCATGAGCCATGCTCTGTGTAATGACTCAGATGAGTCATGTTCTGTGTAATGACACAGATGAGTCATGCTACTGTGTGTTGCCAACAGTTGAGTCATGCTCTGTGTAAGAACAGATGAGTCATGCTCTGTGTAATGGCACATATGAGTCATGCTCTGTGTAATGACACTATGTGTAGCTCTGTGTAATGCACATAGATGAGTCATGCTCTGTGTAATGACGCCAGATGTGGTCCTGCTTCTGTGTTATGCCACAGGATAGATGATATTATGTCCTGTGTATTTAATTACAGATGAGTTCATGCTCACAGTGTAATTACGGGAGCCGTACCTAAGCTCTTGATGAAGACGTTCCTAAAACGAAGGTAAGGAAGATGAATTGAAGGTGCCGGATTCATCTGACGATAGCCGCTAATTACTCACTTTTGATAATTTACTGGATAATTAATTTACTCACGGAATTATTAATTGCACACGGAATAACCAATTACTCCTGAAAACTACCGTGTTCACCTTGAGCCTACTTCATTAATCAGTTCACCCTAATACCATAACTATATACCAGAATTATCACACATCTACAATCTCCCCCAGTCCATCAACACCATATACTAAATGACTACAGGGTATCTAATACCAAGTAATTATTAAATCTTCATACAGTTATTTACATAATACTTAAACTGCAACTAAACCGTTTTTATTACAAAACTAATGTCTGATAAGCTATACTTCCATTCATTTATTGCCGTTACGCAACTAATTTCTCAAAAAAATTATTTTCCTAAAACTAATTTCTTTCCAAATATAATTACCTTTACGTATTTTATCATAATAATACTCCGACGAAACTAATTATTATGGAACAATTAATTACACATGGTATCGCCAAACTGACTGCATATTTTTAATTTTATTATTTTTATTTCTTACTTAGTACAAGGTATTCAGTCCTAGATGACATCATTGACATACTACTACTTAGAAAGGCCCTTTGTTATGCTGAGAATTTCGGGAAATTAAGCGAGTTTTCTCCATGATGCCCCACACCAGTCCCAACTACACCCAGTACCGGGGACCTCAGTGTGTGAGCTGAGTGCATAGTTACCAAACTAAGGGACAAATAATACCAGGTGACTACATGTACCTAATTGCTACATTTATCAGAAGTAATTGCCTATTCTTATTACCAACTTCACTTAACTACTATCATGAGTGTTCCTTAGATTCGCTAATCAATCAGTTTATAGTAAACTAGTCACTAACAAGTCACGAAACTAATATTACTTACTCACGACTCGCTCTTCACTCACTTGTATAATCACTCACATTCGCTGAAAACAAACTCGGTTATTACTAATACTTATATTCAAATAATTTGAAATTACTAAGATAGGATCGACAGACTTAATTGCTTTTCCACTTCTACAGTCGTGACCACCATTCCCCAAAAAGGGCTTTTAACCTATGGGTTTTACTATTTATTCCCATGCTTAATGAGTATCATTTTACAGGACGCCGTATCAGTTACACTTTTAAGGATGTATTACTTCTTTTAAATGATCATCACAGCTCAAAAAGTGTGCAAATACTCTTTTTAAAAGGATCTGGACTGTTGTTGGGTAATTAGCAGATTGCAACTCTTGATGAACATTTTTAAGTGTCATCTTTTGAAGTCAGAAATAAAGAAAAGTATGTCACAGAATGATGAGGGTTACGACGGCTCAGAATAAAGTAGCTGCACATTAATTTTTTTTCAAAAGCCATAGAAGCGAAACCTAAAAAGATCATATGTGGAATTTAGCAAGATTGTAACATCCTTCATTGTCATGTTTTATATATTGCTGCTTTTCTTACATTCTCTAGGAGAATGTTCTTCAAGTAGACCATCAGTTAAGAAAGCATTCTAAACAGTCATTCTAAACTTCTACTTCTAATTTTGTATTCGTGAAATCTGAGGAACCTCCTGTGACAATAGTTGACATTGTTGCTAGGAGAGGCTATAGTCCCAGTTCAAAAGCCTATGGAAATTAAAATCCAACAGTCGCTGACTCAATGCAACGACAGAAGATGAGAAGAACTGCTTATTGGAACTGGACAGAAAGCTGTTAAAATTTAGACATTTAAAACAATTCTAAAACAGTTATTACGAATTTTTTTCAGGTACATAAACTGGACCTAACATGTCTTTTATTTCTAAATAGTTCAATTATAGGCAATTGTGGTTAGGATGCAAGATGGTCTAGGTTAAGTAGAAGGGACACAAATACAAACTAATGTAACCTTTTACTGTGGCATCGTTTCGCTCTCCAGGAGCTTTGTCAAGCCGTTTCGAACAATAATGGTCAACTGAGGATATATATTAGGTTTGAGTGTAGGGGTTAGTACAAGTAGACGTAGTAGTAGTAGTTATTCCTGGTGGTACAAACTGGTACTATGAGAAAGATTACAAAAGCTATGGCTTGGGTAAGCTTAAAATAAATAGGGTTGGGCAAATGTATATGGATGGATTTGAGAATGAATTTGTTGTCCTGTGACCTAACAAGTTGACGGTATTCTACCAATTTAATTGCCAAGATGGTCCCTCTGACTATTTAGGAATTTAATCCTATATTTGCACACTTCGTATGACAGTCGAAATGAGGTTCATTGAAACGTGTTTCAACAGTTAAACAATTGATGTCGATCCCCATTTTACCAGAACAAGTGTTTAGTGTGCTAATAGAAAATTATCGGATTCATTCTGTGGGTAGTCTAGGTTTCGTATTCATAGGGAGGAAAACTAGCCAAGGAGATAAACCAGTTAGATACTGAGTCCCAAAAAAAATAGGAAAATGAGTAAACATCGTGATGGCCGACTACATCTGGAATTGGTGGCAATTATGTATTCAGATTACATACATATGGAGGTTTTGTATAACCAAAAAAATGCACAATACCGTGACTGGACGTTACACAAATAAACCGCACATAAAATGAGAGAATAGCTTACACGACGTTTCGGTCGACTTGGACTCAGTGTGGCTTTGTAGTGAATGGTTCAGGAGAACCGTACATGTTGTTGAATTAGACACATGTGCAACTCATGGGTATCTGTATTGAGGAAACGTTTCGCCATCACTCAGTAGGCTTCATCAGTCCATACATTGGAGAATACTTGAGATCAGGTGGAGAATGTGGTAACTCAGTCCTCAACTCCATGGTGTCGATGTGGGTCAGTCCATCAATCTATCAGTTTCTCCTTTGTTTGGACTGATTGAAAGACACTGGTGGGAACGTTTCACTCGATAAAGTTACCAGAGTAGCACCATGTGTCTAATTGAACAGTTGGCTTTGTAAATGCGTCCAATGTTCGGACCGAAAACGTCCGTCGTATGCTTCTCTCTTTTATGTGCGGGTTATTTATTGGTGGATGTGTAGTGATATTTGAGACTGAAAAATTGAAGCAATCGAAGATATGATCATTTCTTTTTTCTGTCAGGTATATTTTGTTGTAGTCTCAGATCCCTTGTTAATGCCTTTTAGTCTGGGAAAGTAGGTCTAAATATATACTTGAAAAGTTTCGTGTTGAGAGTAATTTCTTACCTCGCTGACTCCTCCACACAAAGCAGAATTCACTCGAATAAAACCGAATAAACTGTTTGTCAATAAAGTTGAATAAGTATATTATCAAATAGATTTTCATTTGCTGCGTATTAAAGTTTCTCGGGTTGTGTTAATTGGCTTTATTCATTGCCTTTTTGAGTTATTTCATATTACGTTAACATTTTAATCTCAAAATTTTTTATTCCCATTTTCCTTTTTTTCCGTTTGTTTTAATTTGGCTAGTATGTAATCCAACAATCGTTTCAAAATGATAAACAATTGAAAAGTCTGTAGGGGCCTGCTAGTATGTAAAATAAAAAATCTCCTATTTCTTATTAACTCTCTGCAACGACTCACCAAAATTTCGTATTATACAGGATTGTAAACAAATCCACTGGATGTGAGTTTTAGACTAACTCGTAAAATGGGCTTACAATCTTCACAATTCACGGATTTCTCTCAGCAATTTTTTATATAATCTTATATTTTACGTCCCCTCTTCAATCAAAATTCTTTTCTAATTAGTTTTTCTTGTAGTTTTGATTCTATAGGTCCCTCTTTTTTAACATTTTCTTCCATGTGTTATTCTGTGTAAATGTTTGATATCACCTATTTGTGTTTATCGCCTTTAATTTTTTTTCCAAATAGGTCTACATCCCATTACATTCTCGTAGGCATAATTATTTGTGTTTTTGCCAATAACTTGAAACTATTTGCATTCTTCTTATTTTATTTTCTTGACCTAATATTTGTTTTACATTAAATTTTTTAGGGAGAACTGGGGCATAATTATTTGGTAACGTTACGCTAATCATGCTCATTTTCGCATTACCAGTACAGATAAATAATTAATGTTGGTGGTAGTTGTGAAGTAGAGTTAAAGTTGATCAGTCTCTAGCCTTGAATCTCAAATTTAAACCCAAGGACAGAAATGAAAAAAATAAATTGGGGGACAGTTGAGGGACAGTAGTTTGGAGACAGTGAGACAGGAGAGGTCGACTCTACTAGAAGCAGTAGAAACATGATCAATAGGATAGGCTAGTTTTGCATGAAGAATTAGCGATATCTAAGTTCCAAAAGGAAGTTATGTATTGCTATGCAAAACCCAACAAATTAATGAACAAAACACATGTGCTACACTTGGGTATTCATAATTGGTACGACGTATCGCTACCCAGTGGCATTATACGATCTAATACACTGTATATATTTCTGGAGAGGATTAAAGAGATGTATTGTTGGTACAGCGGTGATCAGGGCCAGCAGCTTTGGTAAAATTAAATACCCAGTGGATGGCGACTTACCGAGGCTGTTGGGCAGTTGGGCAGAGCAGATTAGTGGAAGTAGGTCATGCTGAATAGTTAGTTTCTAAAGCTGTGTGTCAGACAATTACATAACGTGGTACACAAACTGACAAGTAAATGAGTATGACACAGGTGCAACCACTTGGGTATCTTTATTGTGGAGGACGTTTAATTCCATTTGTTTACTTCATCAGTACAGTAAAAATAAGGTGTCTGTGTCTGCGTTTCATTCGTATTTGTCATTCATATACTATAATATATTCTTTTACCACTACCACTTGCTGTGCTCTTTGTGTGTGTTTCAAGTTTGCCAGAGTTGCCCATATGCTGCAGCAGTTATATGGTTGATGTGGCCTCAGGATATGTGCTCGTTATTTTACTCAACCTAAGACCTTTCCCTTTAGTGAGGTTTGCAGTCTTTGGCCTCCTAGCCTATACTCTGTCTACGTTCTTCTTTGCCCTTCCTGAATCTTCTGACCTTTACATTTGATGGGGTTAAATGCGAGGAAGCCAGTCAACTGACCAGGCTTGCAACATTGGTAACAATGTGTCTTTGCAGTCCTGCCTGATTCCTAACTACACATCATCTGCAATCAGGGACACTTCTGATTCTATCTCCTCCATTCATGTCATTCACTTATGCAAAAATAACTTGATCGTAATATTGACACCTGTGGAGCCCGCTCGTCTCAGGTTGCCCACATCTGTTACATCATGCACGTAACATTAATCGTTGTGGACTCACTGTTGAAGGGTATTTTCTGATGCCTTGCAGTGCCCGTCCTGTATTGATGTGTTTAATCCTATAGCTTTTGGCTCACTAACTCTTTTGTGGAACTTGGTCGAAGGCCTTCTTACAGTCAGGAAATATGCTCAATCTACCCAACCACTCTTTTTCGTGTCTTGCTTGGCGACTACCTTGTCATATAAATATGTTGAGCCGTAGGTTTTGTGACACTGGATTTTTTTCCTCTGAATCCGTGCTGTGGTTGTGCCGTTTATATGCTTGCTTCATTCTAGATTCCCTACAACCCTCTTTTTTTTACTCCTTACTAATCTTCTCCATGTCTTTGCATACTATTCTGCCTTTGACACTGCGTCTGTTGTGTGTTCCTTGTGTCTGTTTCTTTATAAAAATAAGGGGATACTTTTGCCGTCTTCCTTAACTCAGGAAGTTGCCCGGTTTCAGGGGCTGAGTTGATAATTGTTCTTACTGACATACATAGCATCTCTGCTCCCTTTCTATGGTCCCGGAGAGATGTCCAGTTCCACACCCTTTGTAGGTATCATGGTCACTTAGCAGCTTCCTTAACATCCTCCCTGGTTGGTAAATTCCTTGTTGGTGTACCCCCCCCCCTACTCTGACTTCCTGGAGTTCTTTCTATCTTCACTGCAAATATTTCCTCAAATCTAATGTTGAGCTCCTACAATACTTCTTGGTCGTATTTTTTGTGAGCTATCCACTTCCTTCCTCGGCCTGAGTTACTGGTCCTTGTCTGTTGTTTTCATCCTGATGTGGGCTATACTACAGCTTCGGGTCAGAACTTGGATTTCGTTGCATTGTTCGTTTTCGTACAATCGCTGGGCCTCTCTCCGTTATTCTGAGCATCCTCGTACTGACTCTTCGACTGATTCTTTAATTTCCTGGGTCCTTTGTCTTCTGTACCATTTTTATTCTGTAGTGCACTTAGTTTTTGCCTCCTTTACACTTTGGGTTAAACTAATGGGCTCGTTCTGGTCTTCGCATTATTTTGTTGCCGTTTTGAGCCATCCTCTCACTCTATTTCGTATAATGATTTTCCTACCTGTTCTCTTTGCACTGAATATCACTGCAGGAAGTTCCTTCATGTGTGTTGTCTCCACTTTGTAGTTGGCTTCTGCCATCCTATTCTGTTACCTGTCATACTTGTAACTGTTACTATGAATTCAAAGTTCTGAATCACGTGCTCAGTAGTCCGCAGGGCCTTCATACGTGATGTCCTCGATGTCCCGAGCTTACTCAGGCGTGAAAATACGAGGTCAGTCTTGCTGGTTATCTCACCTCTCTCTCTCTCTCTCTCTCTCTACTCTCTCATCTCTCTCTCTGTAGTGTCTAGCATGTTGAAAGCATAAGCTTTCCCAGTATCACATCCTTCCATCTCGGGCTCTCCTGTTTGGACCCCCGTGTGGCTACAGGTTTCCCAGTCAATCTCCTTGTGATGAAATAACACATAACTAGTAAATTTTCTTACCGTGTGAGCTCTTCTTCCCACCTCAGCTGTGTGTCCACCATTGCTGCTGTTGCTTCTTTCATATTCTTCTCTGGCCTCCTGCCCATTTCTGTAGAGGGTTGTACATCACTGCAATGACTATTTATCGCGTATATATATTGTGTGTGTTAGTTACCATTTTTATCCTTGGCACATGTCGTGTGTTGAGCATGTATGTGTGTGTCTGTGTGCTGCGTGTGTGGTTGTAGGCACACGTTATGTTTGTGTGCGCGCGCTTGTGCGTACGTATGTGACACACACACACACACACACAAACACACTCACACACGCACACCACACACTGAACGCAAACGGAACATAGATTATAAACGACAACAGCACGGATTCGTGGATGGGAAATCCTTGTCCACAAATTCTGGAGGATTTAGACAAGGTATAAGAAGTAAGACACAAGAGAGAGGGGTGGGTTGATTGCATTTTTCCTGGACTGCAGGAAAGCCGTAGAGCCATATCCTTACAAGAGATTAGTGGCAGAAGCTGGAGGATCAGGCGCTTGTAACAGGAAGTTCACTGCAGTGGATCAGGGCATACTGACAGGGAGGCAAACAGCGAGTCTGGAACGTGATGAGGTATCACAGTGGCTGCCTGATGACGGTGCGGGGGGGCTCTCCACTAGGATCAATCCTAGGACCTGTGCTAGTTTTGTTATTATGAATGACATGATGGAAGGGATAGACTCTGAAGATGTCCCCGGTTCGCAGATGACTGCAGCGCCCAAGTTAATGAGTAGGATAACTCGGATGCAGGATCAGGCAGGACTCAGAGTGTCCTGGTCAGGCTGGACACGTGGTTTAGCGACTGGCTTCTCGAATTCAACCCGCCAAATGCATAGGTTTTCATGTATATTGGGGAAGGGCAAAGAAGACTGCAGACAGAGTATAGGCTAGGTGGAATTGGCTTGCAAACCTCATTGAAGAGAAAGTTCTGGGGTGACCATAACACCGAGCAGTCTCCCGGAGGCACACATCATCAGATAACTGCTGAGCATATGGGCGCCTGGCGAACCTGAGAATAGCGTTCCGAGACATTAGTAAGGAATCGTTCAAGGGGACACTGTACACTGTGTAATGTCAGGCCATATGGGTATGCAGCACCAGTTTGTAACCCCACACTGGTCAAGACGTCAAGAAAGTAGAGAAAGTTGCTAAGGTTTGCAACAAGGCTATTTCTTGAGCTCAGGGGAATGTATACGAAGGAAAGGTCGAGGGAATCGTGCCTGACGACTCTGGGGCAGGAGGGTCAGGGGTGACATGAATACATTAACCAAAATACTGCGTAGATTAGACAAGGTGGACGAGACAGGATGTTCCAAGAGGGGAAACAGAACAAAGGGTCACAATGGGAAGCTGAAGACTCAGATGGAGTCACAGGGATGTTAGGAAGTACTTCATTCGTCACAGAGTCTCGTCAGATGCGAATAGCATGCAAGTGATGCTGTGGAGGCAGGAACCATATATAGCTTTAAGACAAGGTATGACAAAAAACTCAGGAAGCAGAGAGAGATCGGAAACCTAGTAGCGATTATTGAAAAAGGCGGGGCCAGGAGCTGATTCCCTACCCCTACAACACATTTAGGTGTGTACACGCACAACACACAACAACACAACACACACAGACACACACACACACACACCCATTTACAAACACACACACACCACACACACACGAACACAACACCACACACACAAACACACACACACACACACACACACACACTCATCACACACACACTCACACACACCACACACCACACACACACACACACACAAAACTACACACAAACACACACAGATTACACACAGTACAAAAACATGGACTTGTGTCTAATCGACAGTGCCTAGGCAAAATGGTAAATAAAACATACACACTACACACAAAGTTCGTGTCGTGTCCGTTGTCATTGAGCAGTTCTTTGTGAAGTGTTTCACTGCTTCTCTTCCCTCTTCATTAACCTGGTTCGTATAAATAACGCTGTTAAATATTAGACTGTATTTCAGCGACTTGGGTGCGTATAAATACATTACTCTCAAGCTTCTCCGGCTCTGGTTTATCATCAGAAAATAGAATGAACAAGTAACGTGCACTGATTTCCAGATTTTGTTTGGAAGTTACTTGAGTCAGCTTTAGGATGATTTTGTATTTTGACATACATAGTACATAATCGAGGTGACTTGTACTGTTAACACAACACTATACTGAGCGGTTCATATTCAGTGTTTTTACAGGGAAATGAGCAGACATCCATGGATTATTTACAGACAACTGAAAGAGGAGCAAAGCAACATTTCCTGTGTCAATTCCAATTGGATTATCTTACATGAGGTACCAAACATAAAACAAAAGAACAGAGACCATACATATTAAATGAAAATTCATAAGTCACAAATCGAAAACTATATTCATTCCAGCAAAATGCTGTCAGTTAAAACGGAATAACCCGTATGGGACGACGGGAGTTAGCAGCAGTGGCAAGGGTCAGTGGCCGTTGCAACAACAGTTTCAGCGAACAGATTGGTATGGGAGTGCTGCACAATCAAACAACAGCAGTGACAACAGAGATAGAAATTAGGCATCAGCAAAATTAATTTCAATTACCTAGCCCACCACTCATACAATAGGTCCGTTCAGTATAAGAGCCACATGTCACACTATGTTGGTTACGAGAGTGGCAGCTGTTGTGTCAGCAAAGGAGGCGTCGTCCCCCCCAAGACGAAGTCAGGTTCGGCGGCGTCTGCTCCCTGATGCGTGCATTAGCTGCAGTGGTGGTATCAGTTTCGATGGCCATCAGCTGTAACACACGTCAGACGATTAACCTCAGTCCAAAATATATTATAATTTAACTCATGTCTTAGGTACCACAATCACAAAAAAATTCAATGGCCTGCCAGTACCCAGGTCGTGCTAAACTTTCCAAAAACAATGTCTTGTAATTCCAGGGTCTCTGATCCCTCTGGACAAATTGGTACTGATGGATGTGGTATTAGCTAGATTCAACACGCATATATAGTAACAATGCTGAGAGTTGCCATTCTTCCAAGGATAGATGGTGATCAAATGTGGCCCCGGCTGAACGTATGTGAGCCTTTGTGGATTGCTAGAGATTGGGCTCTCTCTCAGCTGTGGCTTCCGCTGGTATGGGGTATTTACGCCCCCTCAAACTTCACTCAGGGATGGGGCAATTGGTTGTCCCTTCAGCCATGATCACTAATTGTAGAGATGCGTACCAGCGGGTCTAATGTCACCGCCACTGTTCCTGTAAGTGTCCAGTGTTGCACCCTTAGCATGCGTTAATATGAGAGCAAATTGATCTTACTGTAGCAGAAAAATTACAAGAAAACCCTGCATCACTATTTCCAATTTGAAACTATTCGTAAACATGTATAAGTCTTAAGTCAACAAATCTGCTATCTTGTTTGCATGAGGTTGCAGTGTTCAGCAAGGACATGTATAACGTTGAATTCAGCAAATCCTATGTAAGGAAAAAGCCGCCCAGGCCGAAGCGGCTGCAGGGAAAGAGACTGATTGCTTTAAGAAATGGCGTAAGACAACTCGTGTTTCATGCTAAACCTAGACAATAGACACTGTTGTTTCAAACTGTTCTGTTCTCAGTGATTAATTCAGGATTCGTGGTAGGGGGCTATTTTTAACAGTGACAGCTCATTCATCTTCCTCTTGTGACAGTTACTACGAAAGGAAAACTATTGGTGAACATTAGAGTTACAATCTTCAGTGCAGTGCAATGTACGATAGACATATTATTTCAGCAGGATAGCTGATACGGGGTGGGACATTGACGAGCTCGATTACATATTACTCAGGTAAGTCTAGTCAGTTATGAATTTTGTTAGGTCGGCTGCACAGCAGATGGCTATGACAAACCTGTCTGGAATTATTCAAAATTACCCAGGTAATCCGCGGACTTTGAGCCCAAAACGTCAGTTTAATCAGCATAAGTTACTGAATGATATGCTGAAACACAGCTCCTTGGGGCAATTATTTAATCATTAATTAAATTAACTACAGCCCAAGGCTGGTGCCTAGACGGCTCTTCTGGTCTGACGACTTCGGGGGTGGCGTGAAGACGTGATGGCGTCACTTAGCAGGTACCCTAAAGTCCTTAATTTTGTCTCATCTTACAGGCTCAATACCTTCACTGCTGTAGCGAGTAAGGTAATGGAGTTTGATGTCTTGGGTGCCAGCCTTGGTTTTGGAGCAGTCTAGGTCATATTGATTGGCTTGCACATTCATTTCTAATCACGTATGTTCCGTGTGAAATTGGGGTAGTTAGGCGGAGAGCCACTGCAATACGGAGGGTCTGTGTTTTTGAAGCGTCTCCGATTGCCGAAATGGGAAACTGTTTGAAGGATCATCCCCAAAGTAATGTGTAACTTCACAGATTGGAGACTTGACCTCTCTGGTGGATGTTGCAGCCATGAGGCATGTTGGGCTGCTTGTAGGCTGGTGCCTGCACTAGGTTTTGGCTGTGGAGCTCGTGAGAGTCTTCCATTCCGTTAATGTACTGGTATGGCTAGATTCAGTATTCTACAGATTCACCAGGGTTGCGAGCTTTGTTCAGCTTATTATTGAAGGTGATCGAATCCCTCAGTCAGAGGGATTCGATTACCTCTGGGCTAACTCAGGGTTACTCTTTTTTCTTTAACTTCCTAAGGACTTTCAGCCTCCCCATCACACAAAATGATCCTTTCAGACGAGGAATTTCGCCTTACGGGATCATAACAAGGCTCGCCTTCTGAAGGAAAAAAAATCGGGTCTATCAAAGGAAAATTTCGTCGGGAACAGAGGATACAAAATGTGTTCTTGCTGAGATTGTATTCAATTTACTAAAGACAAACAGATTTTCAAATCAAAAACAAGTTTTCGAATCGAGTGTGCAAGCCCGCATGCATAAACACTCATGCACTCAAGCACACATACACTTTTAGATACGCGCTCACACAGACCACACAAAGTGGAGAAGCGACAATTGAAGCTTAGTCAGATGGACGTTAGATGGAGAGAAGGACCAGTGGTGAAAAAATTCTGGAATGGAATTGATAGGGGTGAAGCTAACTATGTAGTCGATAGCACATGACCCACATGACCACTAGACGCCCAGTGGCCTTTCGTACATTGATTACCCGATGTCCGAAATTACTACTTATGGTGGATTACAAGGTCCAGTCTTGCTGGTTCATCTCACCTCTTGGTAGTGTCTCTAACATGGTTTGATGCATGAGGTTTTCCAGTACCATTCCATCATCTTGGTCTCCATGTTTCGGGACCCCCTTGGGGCTCCAGGTTTGTTCCCAGTCAATCTCCTTGTGATTGAAATCACCCTTAACTATATAACTTTGCTCACCCCATGTGTGCTCTCCTGGCCAGCTCGGCTGGGTGTCGATCAAGTGCTTCTGTTGCTCTCATCGTATTCTTCTCTTGCCTCCTGCAGTTCTGTGGTGGGTTGTACATTACTGCAATATCACCTTATGTCCCTCAGACTGGAGTGTTCCTACTAAGTAGTCCCTTTCGCCCGTGCCATCCATTCCCTTCCATTTTCTCAAAACCCCACTGGTTTTTAATGACAGTGAAACTCCTCTTTCCCCCTCTCCTCCCTCTGTCTTTCCTGAGGATTTGATATCCGGATGGAAAGATTGAATCTGTTATTATTCTGATGAGTTTTGTTTCTGTGAGTGCTATTATATCTGGGGATGTCTCCTTGATTCTTTCATGCCGGGTTCTTTTTTTTGCAAACCCCCCTATTCTCCGAAAATTTTCCAGCTGTGTCATGTCATCTTCTCCTGTTGCTTTTATGATGCTTTCAATTGCTTTTTTTTCCCTTGTTTTCTTGCTTCATATATTTTCTCTTCAACTTCTTGGAGCCCATACACAAAGACTGACCTCACCCTTTCATTCTCCCACTGCATATCCTTGTGTATCCCCTCATTCAATTTTATTTCCTCCATTGCAGTTTTCCCTTTCATCAGTTTCACTAAGCTAATGTACTTGGGCTCAGTGGCCTGTCATTTTCCCTTCTTGGCTTTCCCTGGGCTCTTTTGTGGTCTTTTAAAGGGCCTCCACATATAGCTTAGCTCTTTCATTTACTACAGTCTCCTCTGATAGAGCTTCTACATGCAGTTTTGCTCCTTCTTTCCCTACAGTCCCCTTATTTGTGACTGAGGTAGCAGTCTCTGATGTCAATCTCAAAATGTTCTTTAGTTCTTTAGGCTGTTTCAGATTTTTCAGTTCCTCTTCTAAACTCTGTATCCTAGCCTCTGCTGCTTTGACCCTTTCACGTCCCCCCTTCCTGCTTTCCATATCTATCCTCTCTTCCATTCTCATGCTAAGTTGTTCTAGTTTCTTTTCCCATTCATTTCCCTTTTTATGAGCTCTGCTGCCCAATCTTCCTTTGCAGCTTCCTCCCCCTGTCCCTTAATTTTCCTTCCTGCTCTCTGGCAACCCATTTTTGTTTTATCCTGATTGCCTCAGAGTGGAAAACCTATGTAATTCTCTGTATTAGGTTAGTAGTGTGTTTGTCAGAGTGTGGGGGGGGGGGGGAAAGTAGAGGAAGAACTGTGGCTATGTGGGAGAGGGGTGGGGGAGGGGGAATTTAGGGGGGAATATGGGGAGTGGGAAGGAGGGAGAAGCAAGTGGGTGAGTGGGAGAGGGAGAGGGGAAGGAGGGAGAGGTGGGGAGGGGGAGGGTGAAAGAGAGAGGGGTGGGATCAGGGGAAGGAGTGAGATGTTGGTGGGGGAGGGGGGAGTGTATGTGTGAGTCTGGATATGTGTGTGTGTGTGTGTGTGTAATTATGTGTGGAATTATGTGTGGGTTTATTATGTGTCTGAAAAGTAGGTGACTTGTGTGTTGGAGTGTAATGTGGAGTCTCAGTGGTCGCTTGACTGACCACAACCTCTTGTGACCTGATCCCCACCCTCCTTTGACTTGTGTGTGTGCGTATGTGTGCGGGTATGTGTGTGTGTGTGTGTGTGCGCATGTGCGTGTGTGCGCGCGCGCGCGCGCACGTGTATGTGTGTGTGTGTGTGTGTGTGTGTGTGTGTGTGTGTTTGTTTGTGTGTGTGTGTACTCACCTAGTTGTACTCACCTAGCTGAGGTTGCTGGGGTCGAGTCCAAGCTCCTGGCCCCGCCTCTTCACTGGTCGGTACTAGGTCACTCTCCCTGAACCGTGAGCTTTGTTATACCTCTGCTTAAAGCTATGTATGGATCCTGCCTCCACTACATCGCTTCCCAAACTATTCCACCTCCTGACTACTCTGTGGCTGAAGAAATACTTCCTAACATCCCTGTGATTCATCTGTTTCTTCAACTTCCAACTGTGTCCTCTTGTTGCTGTGTCCCATCTCTGGAACATCCTGTCTTTGTCCATCTTGTCAATTCCTATCAGTATTTTGTATGTCGTTATCATGTCCCCCCTATCTCTCCTGTCCTCCAGTGTAGTAAGGTTGATTTCCCTTAACCTCTCCTCGTAGGACATACCTCTTAGCTCTGGGACTAGTCTTGTTGCAAACGTTTGCACTTTCTCTAGTTTCTTTACGTGCTTGGCTAGGTGTGGGTTCCAAACTGGTGCCGCATACTCCAATATGGGCCTAACGTACACGGTGTACAGAGTCCTGAGCGATTCCTTATTGAGATGTCGGAATGCTGTTCTGAGGTTTTCTAGGCGTCCATATGCTGCAGCAGTTATTTGGTTGATGTGCGATTCAGGTGTGCCTGGTGTTATACTCACCCCAAGATCTTTTTCCTTGAGTGAGGTTTGTAGTCTCTGGCCCTCTAGACTGTACTCCGTCTGCGGTCTTCTTTGCCCTTCCACAATCTTCATGACTTTGCACTTGGTGGGGTTGAACTCCAGGAGCCAATTGCTGGACCAGGTCTGCATCCTGTCCAGATCTCTTTGTAGTTCTGCCTGGTCTTCAATCAAATGAATTCTTCTCGTCAACTTCACGTCATCTGCAAACAGGGACACTTCGGAGTCTATTCCTTCCGTCATGTCGTTCACAAATACCAGAAACAGCACTGGTCCTAGGACTGACCCCTGTGGGACCCCGCGGTCACAGGGCCCACTCTGACACCTCGCCACATACCATGACTCGCTGCTGTCCTTCCTGACAAGTAAAACCTCGATCCA
>NC_069432.1:43471129-43501040 GCF_026875155.1 Cherax quadricarinatus
TTTTTTTTTAAAGAGAAAGTGAAAAAAAAAAAAAAGGGGGGGATGAGAGAGAGGGAAAAAGAGAGAGAAGGGGGGAGGTAAAGGGGGGGAAAAAAGGGAGAAAGTGAGGAGAGAGGGGAGTGACCAAGGGAAGAGAGGGAGAGAGAGAAAATTTAGGAAGAGAGAGAGAAAGAGAGGAAGAGAGAGAGGGGGAGAGAGAGGGGGAAAGGGAGGGAGAGGGAGAGAGGGGAAAAGAGAGAGGAAGAGAGAGAGAGTGAGAGAAGAGAGAGAGGGAAGAGGGAGAGGAAGAGGGGGATGAAAAGAGAGAGAGAGAGAGAGGGGAGAGAGAAGAGAGAAAAGAGAGAGAGAGAGAGAAGAGAGAGAGGAGAGAGAGAGAGAGAGAGAGAGAGAGAAAGGGAGAGAGGAAGAGAGAGGAGGGGGAGGGAGCGGGGGGGGGGGGAAGGAGGGTTAGAGGATCACTTCACAGGAAGGTGTGAAATCCTGTATATGTGTGTGTGTGTGTGGGGTGTGTTTTGTGTGTGTGTGTGTGTGTGTGTGTGTGTGTGTGTGTGTATGCGTGTGTTGGGTGTGTGTGTGTTTATTTTGACCAGTGTGGCATCAATCACTTGAAGGAGCGGGCCACCGGACGCCGTGTTTGGGCACCACTGTCCTTCAACTTTTTCTTCGCCTCTTCTTCTGATTGGCACATAAAAGAAATTCGTCGAGCATGAGGACGGGGTGGATTTTTCGCCCTTCTGACTGACTCGCGGAAAGAGAAAAATCATGTTTGTTGATATGTTATTGTGAGTGGCACACTATAATTTATCACCTGACATATTATCTCAGGTTTACACGCAATTTACATTTTATTTTGAGTTTCATTTTGCAAAAATTTAATAAATCAAATGTGCTGTAATTTTCCTCTCTTATGTGTAGAGTGTAAGGAAGTAGATATACAATGAACATCTCCCTTACACTGTTCCACCTTCACCTGTGTGTGTACTCACCTATTTGTGGTTGTAGGGGTCGAGTCTTAGCTCCTGGCCCCGCCTCTTCACTGGTTTCTACTGGATACTCTCTCTCCCTGCTCCATGAGCTTTATCATACCTCGTCTTAAAGCTATGTATAGTTCCCGCCTCCACTACGTCATTTTTCTAGGCTATTCCACGGCCTGACAACTCTATAAACGAAAGAAATACTTCCTAACATCCCTTTGACTCATCTGAGTCTTCAACTTCTAATTGTGACCTCTTGTTTCTGTGTCACCTTCCTGGAACATCCAATCATTGTCCACCTTGTCTATTCCGCGCAGTATTTTATATGTCGTTATCATGTCTCCCCGTCACCCTCCTGTCCTCCAGTGTCGTCAGGCGGTTTTCCCCCTTAAAACCTTTCTTCATAGGACATTCCCCTTAGCTCTGGAACTAACCTTGTTGCAAACCTTTACACTTTCTCTAATTTCTTGACGTGTTTGATCAAGTGCGGGTTTCAAACAGGTGCTGCATACTCCAGAATGGGCCTGACGTACACAGTGTACAGTGTCTTGAACGATTCCTTACTATGGTGTGAGTGTGTGTGTGTGTGTGTGTGTGTGTGTGTGTATGTGTGTGTGTGTGTGTGTGTGTGTGTGTGTGTGTGTGTGTTGTGTGTGTGTGTGTTTGTGTTTTTGGGGTTTTGGGTGTGTGCGTGTGTGTGTGCGTGTGTGTGTGTGTGTCTGGTGTGTGTGTGTGTGTGTTTGTGTTGGGTTGATTTTGTGTGTGTGTGTGTGAGTGCGTGTACTCATTTATTTGTACTCACCTATTTGTGGTGCAGGGGTCGATTCATAGCTCCTGGCCCCGCCTCTTCGCTGATTGCTACTAGTCCTCTGTCTCCCTGCCCCATGAGCTTTATCATACCTCGCCTTAAAACTATGTATGGTTCCCGTCTCCACTACGTCACTTTCTAGCTATTCCACGGCGTGACTACTCTATTACTGAAGAAATACTTCCTAAAATCCTTTGATTCATCTGAGTCTTCAACTCCAATTGTGACCTCTTGTGTCTGTGTCCCATCTCTGGAACATCCCGTCTTTGCCCAAACCTTGTCTATTCCGCGCAGATTTTATATGTCGTTTATCATGTCTCCCCTGACCCTCCTGTCCTCCATGTCGTCGGCCGATTTCCCTCGACCTTTCTTCGTAGGACAATCCCCTTAGCTCGGGGACTAGTCTTGTTGCAACCTTTGCACTTTCTCTAATTTCCTGACTTTGCTTGACCAGGTGTGGATTCCAAACTGGTGCTGCATACTCCATATGGGCCTGACGAAATGGTATACAGAGTATTGAACGAATCCTTACTGAGGTATAGGAACGCTATCCGTAGGTTTGCCATGCGCCCGTATGCTGCAGCAGTTATCTGATTGATGTGCGCCTCAGGAGAATATGCTCGGTGTTTATACTCACCCCCAAAATTTTTTTCCCTTTGAGTGAGGTTTGCAGTCTTTGGCCATCTAAACTATATTGTGTCTGCGGTCTTCTTTGCCCTTCCCCAATCTTCATGACTTTGCATTTGGTAGGGTTAAACTCAAGGAGCCAGTTGCTGGACCAGGCTTGTAGCCTGTCCAGGTCTCTTTGTAGTCCTGTCTGATCCTCGTTCGATTTGATTCTTCTCATTAACTTCACATCATCTGAAAACAAGGACACTTCTGAGTCTATCCCTTCCGTTTTGTCATTCACATATACCAAGAACAGCACAGTTCCTAGGACTGACCCCTGTGGAACCCCGCTTGTCACAGGCGCCCACTCTGACACCTCGTCACGTACCATGACTCGTTGTTGCCTCCCTGTCAAGTATTCTCTGATCCATTACAGTGCCTTTACTGTTATGTGTGCCTGATCCTGTAGCTTTTGCAATAACGTCTTGTGAGGAACTGTGTCGAATGCCTTCTTGCAGTCCAAAAAATTGCAGTCGATCCACTCCTCTCTCTCTTGTCTTACTTCTTTCGCCTTGTCATAAAACTCCAGTAGGTTTGTGACACAGGATTTTCCTTCTCTGAAACAGTGCTGGTTGTCAATTATACACTTGTTTCTTTCCAGGTGCTCCACCACTCTCCTCCTGATGATCTCCATGACTTTGCATACTATACACTTTAGTGATACAGGCCCTGTAGTTTAGTGCCTCATGTCTGTCTCCCTTTTTAAAAATTGGGACTCCCATTTGCCATCTTCAATACCTCAGAGAGTTGCCCAGTTTCAATTGATGTGTTGAAGATCTTTGTTAATGGCACACACAGTATCTCTGCTTCCTATTTAAGGACCCACGGAGAGATGTCTGGTCCCACCCCCTTTTGAGGTGTCAAGTTCGCATAGCAGCTTTTTCCCAAACCTCCCCCTTTGGTTATAGTACCTCATCCAGCACTTGCTGGTGTACCGCCTGTTCTGATTTCCTGGAGTCCTACTGGTTTCCACTCTAAATAATTCTTTAAATCTCGTGTTGTGCTCCTGACATTCCTCTCGGTCGTTTCTTGTGAACTCCCCATCACTCTTCCTCAGTCTGATTACCGGGTTTTCTTGACTGTTGTTTTCCTCCTGATGTGGCTATGCAACAGCTTCGGTCAGACTTGACTTTCGCTTATGTCATTTTCATATTGTCGCTGAGCCTCCCTTCTTATCTGTGCATATTCGTTTCTGGCTCTTCGGCTAATCTCTTTGTTTTCCTGAGTTCTCTGTCTTCTGTACCTTTTCCATTCTCTAGTACACCTTAGTTTTTGCCTCCCTACACCTTTTGGTGAACCAAGGACTGTTCTGTTCTTCCAAATTATTTCTTTTTCCCTTGGGAACAAACCTCTCCTCTGCCTCCTTGCATTTTGTTGCCACATAGTCCATCATTTCTGTATTTTTTTTCCTGTCAGTTCGCTCTCCCACTGAATGTCTTGCAGGAAGTTCCTATTGCCTGATATTTTCCCCCTGTTGTAGTTTGGTTTTTCCCAACCTATTCCTGCTACTCCTCTCCATTTGAAGCTCAACTATGTAGTCGAAGAAACAGAACCACATGATCACTAGCTCCCAGGGGCCTTTCGTACTGATATCCTCGATGTCCGAACTACTTAAGGTAATAAAAGGACCATCTTGCTGGTTCATCCTCACCTCTCTGGTAGGTCTCTTACATGTTGAGCATGAGGTTTTCCAGTACCACATCCATCATCTTGGCTCTCCATGTTTCGGGACCCCCATGGGGCTCCAGGTTTTCCCAGTCAATCTCCTTGTGATTGAAATCACCCATAACTAGTAGCTTTGCTTTCCCCCCCTGTTTGCTCTCCTGGCCCCCTCGCTAGTGTGTCGACAATTGCTCTGTTGCTCTCATCGTATTCTTCTCTTGGCCTCCTGCAGTTCTGTGGCGGGTTGTAATTACTGCAATTATCACCTTATGTCCCTCAGACGGAGTGTTTTCCTACTAAGTAGTCCCTTTCGCCCGTGCCATCCATTCCTTTTCCCTTTTCTCAAAACCCCACTGGTTTTTTAAAGAGAGTGAAACTCCCCTTTCCCCTCTCCTCCTCTGTCTTTCCGAGGATTTGATATCCGGATGGAAAGATTGAATCTGTTTATTATTCCTGATGAGTTTTGTTTCTGTGATTGCTATTATATCCCGGGATGTCTCCTTGATTCTTTCCCTGCCGGGTTTTTTTTTTGCAAACCCCTATTCTCCGAAAATTTTCCAGCTGTGTCATGTCATCTTCTGTTGCTTTTATGATGCTTTCAATTGCTTTTTTTTTCCCTTGTTTTCTTGCTTCAATATTTTCCCCTTCAACTTCTTGGAGCCCATACACAAAGACTGACCTCACCCTTTCATTCTCCCACTGCCTATCCTTGTGTATCCCCTCATTCAATTTTATTTCCTCCGTTGCAGCTTTCCTTTTTTCAGTTTCACTAGCTAATGTACTTGGGCTCAGTTGCCTTCATTTTCCCTTTTTGGCTTCCCTGGGCTCTTCTGTGGTCTGTTAAAGGGGCCCCCACATATAGCTTAGCTCTTTCATTTACTACAAATCCCTTTGATAGAGCTTCTACATTGCAGTTTTGCTCCTTCTTTCCCTACAGTCCCCTTATTTGTGACTGAGGTAGCAGTCTCTGATGTCCCAAACTCAAAATGTTCTTTAGTTCTTTAGGCTGTTTCAGATTTTTCAGTTCCTCTTTTTAAACTCTGTATCCTAGCCTCTGCTGCTTTGACTTGCACCTCCCACTTCCTGCTTTCCATATCTATCCTCTCTTCCATTCTCATGCTAAGTTGTTCTAGTTTCTTTTCCCATTCATGTTCCCTTTTTATGAGCTCTGCTGCCCAATCTTCCTTTGCAGCTTCCTCCCCCTGTCCCCCTTTATTTCCCTTCCTGCTCTCTGGCAACCCATTTTTTTTTTTATCCTGATTGCCTCAAGTGGGAAACCTATGTAATTCTCTGTATTAGGTTAGTAGTGTGTTTGTCAGAGTGTGTGGGGGGGGGAAAGTAGAGGGAAAAACTGGGTTATTGGGAGAGGGGTGAGGAGGGGGATTTAGGGGGGAATATGGGGGGTGGGAAGGAGGGAGAAGCAAGTAGGTGAGTGGGAGAGGGAGAGGGGAAAGGAGGGAGAGGGGGAGGGTGAGGGTGAAAAGAGGGAGGGGTGGGGTCAGGGGAAAAGGGGTGAGAGTTGGTGGGGGGGGGGGGAGTGTATGTGTGAGTCTGGATATGTGGTGTGTGTGTGTGTAATTATGTGTGGAATTATGTGTGGGTTTATTATGAGTCTGAAAAGTAGGTGACTTGTGTGTTGGAGTGTAATGTGGAGTCTCAGTGGTCGCTTGACTGACCACAACCTCTTGTGACCTGATCCCCACCCTCCTTTGACTTGTGTACTCACCTAGTTGTACTCACCTAGTTGAGGTTGCGGGGGGTCGAGTCCGAGCTCCTGGCCCCGCCTCTTCACTGATCGCTACTAGGTCACTCTCCCTGAGCCGTGAGCTTTATCATACCTCTGCTTAAAGCTATGTATGGATCCTGCCTCCACTACATCGCTTCCCAAACTATTCCACTTACTGACTACACTGTAGCTGAAGAAATACTTCCTAACATCCCTGTGATTCATCTGTGTCTTCAGCTTCAAACTGTGTCCCCTTGTTACTGTGTCCAATCTCTGGAACATCCTGTCTTTGTCCATCTTGTCAATTCCTATCAGTATTTTGTATGTCGTTATCATGTCCCCCCTATCTCTCCTGTCCTCCAGTGTCGTAAGGTTGATTTCCCTTAACCTCTCCTCGTAGGACATACCTCTTAGCTCTGGGACTAGTCTTGTTGCAAACCTATGCACTTTCTCTAGTTTCTTTACGTGCTTGGCTAGGTGTGGGTTCCAAACTGGTGCCGCATACTCCAATATGGGCCTAACGTACACGTTGTACAGAGTCTTGAGCGATTCCTTATTGAGATGTCGGAATGCTGTTCTGAGGTTTTCTAGGCGTCCATATGCTGCAGCAGTTATTTGGTTGATGTGCGATTCAGGTGTGCCTGGTGTTACACTCACCCCAAGATCTTTTTCCTTGAGTGAGGTTTGTAGTCTCTGGCCCCCTAGACTGTACTCCGTCTGCGGTCTTCTTTGCCCTTCCCCAATCTTCATGACTTTGCACATGGTGGGATTGAACTCCAGGAGCCAATTGCTGGAGCAGGTCTGCAGCCTGTCCAGATCCCTTTGTAGTTCTGCCTGGTCTTCGATCGAGTGAATTCTTCTCATCAACTTCACGTCATCTGCAAACAGGGACACCTCAGAGTCTATTCCTTCCGTCATGTCGTTCACAAATACCAGAAACAGCACTGGTCCTAGGACTGACCCCTGTGGGACCCCGCTGGGACCCCGCTGGTCACAGGTGCCCACTCTGACACCTCGCCACGTACCATGACTCGCTGCTGTCTTCCTGACAAGTATTCCCTGATCCATTGTAGTGCCTTCCCTGTTATCCCTGCTTGGTTCTCCGGTTTTTGCACTAATCTCTTGTGTGGAACTGTGTCAAACGCCTCCTTGCAGTCCAAGAAAATGCAATCCACCCACCCCTCTCTCTCTTGTCTTACTGCTGTCACCATGTCATAGAACTCCAGTAGGTTTGTGACACAGAATTTCCCATCCCTTAAACCATCTTGGCTGCTGTTGATGAGAAACATTCCTTTCTAGGTGTTCCACCACTCTTCTCCTGACAATCTTCTCCATGACTTTGCATACTATACATGTCAGTGACACTGGTCTGTAGTTTAGTGCTTCATGTCTGTCTCCTTTTTTAAAGATTGGACTACATTTGCTGTCTTCCCCTGCCTCAACAATCTCCCTGTTCGATAGTTGTATTGAATATTGTTGTTAGGGGTACACATAGCGCCTCTGCTCCCTCTCTCAGCAGGCATGGAGAGATGTCATCCGGTCCCATTGCCTTTGAGGTATCTAGCTCACTCAGAAGCCTTTTCACTTCTTCCTCGGTTGTGTGTTCTGTGTCCACACTTGGTGGTGTTCCCCGAGCTCTTCGTCTTTCTGGAGCCCCTTTCTGTCTCCCCCTGTAAACACTTCTTTGAATCTCTTGTTGAGTTCCTCACATACTTCATGGTCATTTGTTGTTGTCTCTCCTCCTTCCTTCCTTAGCCTGATTACCTGGTCCTTGACTGTTGTTTTCCTCCTGATGTGGCTGTACAACAGTTTTGGGTCAGATTTGGCTTTCGCTGCTATGTCGTTTTCATATTGTCTTTGGGCCTCCCTTCTTATCTGTGCATATTAATTTCTGGCTCTACGACTGCTCTCCTTATTCTCCGGGGTCCTTTGCCTTCTGTATTTCTTCCATTCCCTAGCACACTTGGTTTTTGCCTCCCTGCACCTTTGGGTGAACCATGGGCCCGTCCTGGCTTTTTCATTATTCATGTTACCCTTGGGTGCAAACCTCTCCTGTGTGTGTGTGTGCGTGTGTGTGTGTGTGTGTGTGTGTGTGTGTGTGTGTTGTGTGTGTGTGGTTGTGTGTTTGCGTGCGTGTGTGCGTGTGTGTACTCACCTAGTTGTACTCACCTAGTTGAGGTTGCAGGGGTCGAGTCCAAGCTCCTGGCCCCTCCTCTTCACTGGTCGCTACTAGGTCACTCTCCCTGAACCTTTAGCTTTATCATACCTCTGCCTAAAGCTATGTATGGATCCTGCCTCCATTACATCGCTTCCCAAACTATTCTACTACCTGACTACTCTGTGGCTGAAGAAATACTTCCTAGCATCCCTGTGATTCATCTGTGTCTTCAACTTGCTGTGTCCCATATCTGGAACAGCCTGTTTTTGTCCATCTTGTCAATTCCTCTCAGTATTTTGTATGTTGTTATCATGTCCTTACTATCTCTCCTGTCCTCCAGTGTCGTCAGGTTGATTTCCTTTAACCTCTCCTCATAGGACATTCCTCTTAGCTCTGGGACTAGTCTTGTTGCAAACCTTTGCACTTTCTCTAGTTTCTTTACATGCTTGGCTAGGTGTGGGTTCCAAACTGGTGCCGCTACTCCAATATGGGGCCTAACGTACACGGTGTACAGGGTCCTGAACGATTACTTATTGAGATGTCGGAATGTTCTGAGGTTTGCTAGGCGCCCATATGCTGCAGCAGTTACTTGGTTGATGTGCGCTTAAGGAGATGTGCCTGGTGTTATACTCACCCCAACATCTTTTTCCTTGAGTGAGGTTTGTAGTCTCTTGTTCCCTAGACTGTACACCGTCTGCTGTCTTCTTTGCCCTTCCCCAATCTTCATGACTTTGCACTTGGTGGGGTTGAACTCTAGGAGCCAATGTGTGTGTGTGTGTGTGTGTGTGTGTGTGTGTGTACTCACCTAGTTGAGGTTGCGGGGGTCGAGTCCGAGCTCCTGGCCCCGCCTCTTCACTGATCGCTACTAGGTCACTCTCCCTGAGCCGTGAGCTTTATCATACCTCTGCTTAAAGCTATGTATGGATCCTGCCTCCACTACATCGCTTCCCAAACTATTCCACTTACTGACTACTCTGTGGCTGAAGAAATACTTCCTAACATCCCTGTGATTCATCTGTGTCTTCAGCTTCCAACTGTGTCCCCTTGTTACTGTGTGCAATCTCTGGAACATCCTGTCTTGTGTCCACCTTGTCAATTTCTCTCAGTATTTTGTATGTCGTTATCATGTCCCCCCTATCTCTCCTGTCCTCCAGTGTCGTCAGGTTGATTTCCCTTAACCTCTCCTCGTAGGACATACCTCTTAGCTCTGGGACTAGTCTTGTTGCAAACCTTTGCACTTTCTCTAGTTTCTTCACGTGCTTGGCTAGTGTGGGTTCCAAACTGGTGCCGCATACTCCAATAGGGGCCTACACAAACAGGGGGGGGGGGGGGGGGGGGGGGGGGGGGGGGGGGGGGAACAACGGTGTACGGGTCCTGAATGATTCCTTATTAAGATCGGAATGGCTGTTCAGAGGTTCGCTAGGCGCCCATATGCTGCAGCAGTTAATTGTTGATGTGCGCTTCAGAGATGTGCCTGGTGTTATACTCACCCCAAGATCTTTTTCCTTAGAGAGGTTTGTAGTCTCTGACCCCCTAGACAGCACTCCGTCTTAGCCTCTTTGCCCTTCCCCAATCTTCATGACTTGCACTTGAGTGGGATTGAACACCAGAGCCACTTAGCTGACAGTGCCTGCAGCCTTCCAGATTCCTCTTTGTAGTTTCTGCCTGGTCTTCGATCGAGTGAATTCTCTCAATCAACTTCACTCATCTGCAAACAGGACACCTCAGAGTACTATTCCTTCCGTCATGTCGTTCACGAAATACCCAGAAACAGCCTGGGTCCTATGGACTGACCCCGCGGGACCCCGCTGGTCACAGGTGGCCCACTCTGACACCTCGCCGTACCATGACTCGCTGCTGTCTTCCTGACAAGTCTTCCCTGAACATTGAAGTGCCTTCCCTGTTATCCCTGCTTGTCCCTCCAGTTTTTGGCATCCAAATCTCTTGTGTGGAACTGGGTCAACGCCTTCTTGCATCCAAGAAAATCAATTCCACCCACCCTCTCTCTCTTGTCTTCACTGCTGTCACCATGTCCATAAGATACTCCAGTAGGTTTGTGACACAGGATTTCCCGTCCCTGAAACCATGTTGGCTGCTGTTGTTGAGATCATTCTTTCTAGGTGTTCCACCACTCCTTCTTCCCTGATAATCTTCTCCATGATTTTGCTATACTATACATGTCAGAGACCACTGGACTGTATTTTAATGCTTCATGTCTGTCTCCTTTTTTTTAAAGATTGGACTACATTTGCGTCTTCCATGCCTCAGGCATCTCCTGTTTCGATAATGTATTGAAATATTGTTGTTAGGGTACACATACGCCTCTGCTCCCTCTCATCAAATACCCATGGGGAGATGTTGAGCTGGCCCCATTTGCCTTTGAGGTATCGAGCCACTCAGAAGCCTCTCACTTCTCCTCCGGTTGTGTTGCACTGTGTCCAGCACTTGGTGGTGCCGTGCCCCACCCCTCTCCGGTCTTTCGGAGTCCCTTCTGTCTCCTCTGTGAACACTTCTTGAATCCTTGTTGAGTTCTTCAAATACTTCACGGTCAGTTCTTGTTTGTCTCTTCCTCCTTCCCTTCCTTAGCCTGATTACCTGGGTCCTTGACTGTTGTTTTCCCTCCTGAAGTGGCTGTACAACATTTCGGGTCAGATTTTGGCTTTCGCTGCTATGGTCATTTTGTCATATTGTCTTTGGGCCTCCTTCTTCTCTGTGCATATTCGTTTCTGCTCTACGGACTGTTCTCACCTCCTTATTCTACTGGGTCCTTTGCCTTCTTATATTTCATTCCATTCCCTACACACTTGGTTTTTGCCTCCCCTGCAAACCTTTGGTAAGCCATGGGCTCATCCTGGCTTTTTCATTAATCCTGTTACCCCCCATTGGGTATCAAACCTCTCCTCAGCCTCCTTGCATTTTGTTCTACATATCCATCATCTCATAAACTGCTTCCCTGCCAGTTCTCTGTCCCACGAACCCGTTCAGGTAGTTCCTCATTCTCGGTGTAGCCCCCTTTTACTGTATTTGGCTTCATTATCGTCTGGCCTTCCTGCTCTCCCTCCCTTGTAGCTCTACTGTGTATTCGATAGCTTAAAACCACATGTCACTGGCCCCAAGGGTCATTCATATGTGGATGTCCTCGATATCTGCACTACTCAAGGGTGAATACTAGTCAGCGCTTGCCGTTCATCCTCTCCTCTCTCTCTTGTAGTGTCCCTTACGTGTTGGCACATGAAGTTTTCCAGTACCACCTCCAATCATCTAGCCCTCCATTGTATCTTGCCCCCATGTGGGGTCCAAGTCTCCCAATTCGATCTCCTTTGGTTAAAGTCACCCATGATCAGGAGCATTGGCCCTGCATGCATGAGCTCTTCTGGCCACTCTAGCCAGCTGTCCAACTCGCTCTATTGCTCTCGTCGTACTCTTGCCTTGGCCTCCTGCTGTTCTGTGTGGGTATACATCACTGCCATTACCACCTGGGACCTCCAAGTGAAGTGTTCCCACTATGTGTGTGTGTGTGTGTGTGTGTTGTGTGTGTTAATGTGTGTTGTATGTTCACGTGTGTGTATTGTATGTGTGTTCGTGGGTGTGTGTGTTGTCCGTGTGTGTGTGGGGGTGTGTGTGTGGGTGTGTGTGTGTGGGTGTGGTGTGTGTGGTGTGTGGTGTGTGGGTGGTGGGTGCGTGTGTGTGTGTGTGTGTGTGTGTGTGTGTGTGTGTGTGTGTGTGTGGTGCGTACACCCTCAATTGTTCTCGAACTTATCCTCACGTTTGCAGAGTAATCATAATTTCTGGCCCGCCCTATTCACTTGTACTACTAGGTACGTCCCGTGCCTACACTACATCATTCTCCAGATTATTCTACTTCCTGACACCTCTGTGACTGAAAAATACTTCCTAACATCCCTGTGAATCCATCTGAGTCTTCAGATTCCACTTAATGACCCCTTGTTGCTGTGTTCCATTTCTGAAACCTCTCGTCTCTATCCACCCATGTCAATCCTCTTAGTATTTTATATGTCGTTATCAATGTCTCCTTTTTCACTCGTGTCCTCCAGTGTCCGTCCGGTCAATTTCCTTTATCTATCCTCGTGTAGGACATTCTCCTACGTATGTGTGTGGGGGGGGGAGGTGAGGTTGTATCAACACCACGTATTTGTGGAGGTTGTAGCAGACACCAAGTGTTTTTTGAGGGCGTAGCCAGTACATTCACAAGTGTAGCTGTTGCTTATGACTGACCCCTGTGGAACCTTGCAAGTCACAGTCCCCACTTTGAACACTTCGTCAGGTACCATGAAATCGTTTTGTTGCCATCCCTTCAGCTATTTCTCATCCATTGAGTGCTTTTCCCTGTTATGTGTGCCTGATCCTCAAGCTCTTGGCATAACCTTTTGTGAGGAACTGGTGTCCGCGGACTTCTTGCAGTCCAAGAAAATGCAATCTCTACCCACGCATTTCATCGTGTCATACTTCCGTTACACTTGTCATGAACTCCATTAAGGTGCGACACAGGATATCCCTTCTCTGAAACACGTGCTGGATGTCGTTCATAAAGCAAGTTCCTTTCTAGTTGCCAATTACTTTCCTCTGAAGAATCTTATCCAACCACGACTTTACATATACAACGTCAGTTATAATGGACTGTAGTTTAAATGCCTCATGTAGTTTAAATGTCTATTTTTCTCAAAAATGGGGACTACATTCCAGGTAGTTGTTCCATTTCAATATGTTGAAATGTGTTGAAAATTGTTGTAGTGTTACAGTGTCTCCTGCTCCCTTTCTAAGGACCCACGAGAGCATGTCCCGGTCCCAACCTCCTTTGAGGTATCACGTTACTTAGCAGCTTCTTCACCTCCTCTTCGGTTGTGTGTATTTCATATCCAGCACTTGTTAGGTTAATATTCCTAGTTGGTGTATCTCCTGTTCGGGTTTCCCGGAGCCCTTTGTCTCCACCTGTAAATACTCCTTTTGAATCTCACGATGACTGGGGTTTTTTCCCCTTCCAACTTTTTAAACTTTGCATTTTTCTATATTAAAGCATCTCCCATTTTTCCGCCCACTGCATCGTCATTCAAATTTTCCCGGATTTGCTCGAATGTCCTCGTCAGAATGAATTCGACGGCCCTATTTTGGTGTCATTGGGCAAACTTGCCGATGTCGCTTTTTAAATGCCCTCATCTATGTCGTTTATGTAGATTGAACAACAGGGGGCCCAACACTGACCCCAGTGGAACACCGCTCGTGACGCTTCCCCACTCTGATTTCTCCCCATATGCAAACTCTCTGCTGCCTATTTGTCAACCATGCCTCTATCCAGGAAAAAATT
Organism: Cherax quadricarinatus; assembly: GCF_026875155.1. Lineage (NCBI taxonomy): Eukaryota > Metazoa > Arthropoda > Malacostraca > Decapoda > Parastacidae > Cherax > Cherax quadricarinatus. The sequence continues at coordinate 43,484,450 of NC_069432.1, forward strand.
TCTCCTCCTATTCCATGTCTTTAATTTTCCTCAATAGTCTCTGATGTGGGACCCTGTCAAAAGCCTTACTGAAGTCCATATACACAATATCATATTCATTACCATGATCTACCTCCTCAAATACCTTAGTGAAAAAAGTTAATAAATTCGTAAGCAGGAACGCCCCTTTGTAAAACCATGCTGAGATTCGTTGATTAATTTATGCTTTTCAAGGTGGCTACGAACTGCCTCGGCAATTATTGATTCCATAAATTTTCCCACTATGGAGGTTAGGCTTATTGGTCAATAGTTCGAAGCTAAGGACCTGTCACCTGTTTTGAAAATAGGTATCACATTTGCCATTTTCCACTTATCTGGCACCATGCCAGTTTGTAGTGATATGTTGAAAAGATTAGCCAAAGGTGTGCTAAGCTCCTCTTTACATTTCTTTAGAACCCTTGCATACAGTTCATCAGGGCCTGGGGATTTGTTAGGTTTTAATTTATCTATTTGCCTAAGGACCATGTCACTTGTGACCCTAACCGTGCACAGTTTATTAGCGTCCTGTTCTACATAATTTATTATTACTGGAATATCGCTGGTATCCTCCTGTGTAAAAACTGAGAGGAAGTATGTGTTAAAAATTCTACACATTTCCTTATCACTGTCAGTGAGCTGACCCGAGGAACTTTTGAGTGGGCCTATCTTGTCCCTGATCTTACTTCTGTATACCTGAAAGAATCCTTTTGGGTTAGTCTTCGATTCTCTTGCAACTTTAACCTCATAATCTCTTTTTGCTTTTCTAATTCCCTTTTTTATTTCTCTATTTAACTGAATATATCGATTTCTTAATTGCCCCTCTCCTCTTTGATTTGCCTATATATGCCTCTCTTTGACCAATCAGATATTTTAATCTATTGTTCATCCATTTAGGATCATTTTTGTTTGATCTGATTTCCTATTTGGAACATAATTTGACTGAGCAGCTAGAAACTATGCCCTGGAAAGCATCATATCGGCACCCATCACCACCTACCTGACCCTTAGTCAGGTCATTCCATTCAGCCCACCTAAGTAATTTTTCAGTCCTATGAAAATCAGCCAAGCGAAAGTCAGGGACGGAGACTTGATTGCCATTATTAGGGGAATTCCATGATATATTAAAACTGAGTGATTTGTGATCACTTTCCCCAAGCTCATCATTAACCTCAAGATTATTATTAGTGGTTTCCCTACTGCAAGAACCAAGTCAAGGAGGTTATTTCCCCTAGTTGGCTCTGTCACAAACTGTTTTAAAAAACAAATCCTGGATCGTATCAAGAAAGTCACCTGACTCTAAATTTCCTGTAAATTGCTCCAGTCAATCTGTCTATAGTTGAAATCTCCCATTAGCACAACATTTTACGTATGTAGATGCCTTACGAATTTCGTCCCATAGAAGTTTACTGCACTCCCTATCAAGATTTGGGGCCCTGTAAATCACACCCAAAATTAGTTTTTCTCGGCCCTCGAGAAGCGTAACCAAACAGATTCAGTGGCTGACGCTTCTAATTTAATATCTTGTCTAACACAACAATTTAAATTGTCTCTGACATACATCGCCTACTCCACCACCTTTCCTGTTGACCCTGTCAGTGTGGAATAATTTATAGCCTTGTATGTGACATTCAGAGGGCATCTCTCTATCTTCAGATTGAGCCAGGTCTCTGTTATAGCAATAATATCTAAGTTTCCTGCACTTGCAATTAAACTTAGCTCATCTATCTATTTTTACACTCCTCATTTGTTATAAACCCTTTAAGGAGCTAGCCCTTGCTGCCCTCTGCTGCCCCCTGAAATGTGTTGAAAATTGTTGTAGTGTTACAGTGTCTCCTGCTCCCTTTCTAAGGACCCACGAGAGCATGTCCCGGTCCCAACCTCCTTTGAGGTATCACGTTACTTAGCAGCTTCTTCACCTCCTCTTCGGTTGTGTGTATTTCATATCCAGCACTTGTTAGGTTAATATTCCTAGTTGGTGTATCTCCTGTTCGGGTTTCCCGGAGCCCTTTGTCTCCACCTGTAAATACTCCTTTTGAATCTCACGATGACTCCTCTCATACTTTCTCGTTCGTTTCTGTGAGCTCCCCACCTTCCTTCTCAGCCTGATTACCTGGTCCTTGACTGTTATTTTCCTCCTGATATGGCTATAACAACAGCTTCGGGTCAGACTTGACTTATTTGATGCTGTGTAGTTTATTCGTACTGTCGCTGGGCCTCCCTCATATCTGTGCAATAATCGTTGCTGCTCTTCGCTGAATTAAAATATCTCTATTTTTCCTGCTTCTTTTGTCTTCAGTACTTTTTCATCCATCTAGTGCACTTTGTTTCTGCCTTCCTACACCTTGGAGTGAAACAAGGGCTCGTCTGGTCCCCCATTGCTTTTGTGCCCTTGAGAACAACCCTCTCTCCTTTGGCCTTCTTAATTTTATTGTCACTTTAGTACATCATTTTATTACCCGATTTCAATACGACTTCTCTATTCTCACTGAACCTCTTGCATGAAATCCTCCATGCATGTAATAGTCCCACTTTTTGTATTTGGCTTTTTCCATCTTAACTCCTGTAATCCTCTCCACTTGAACTCTATGAATTCCAAAGCTTAGAACCACGAAACCATTACCCAAGCCCTTTCATAATGTGATGTCCTCTATTACATCTTCTCTCTCTCTCTCCTCGCTTTTTACACAGGTTTTTGACAATGTAAGTTAGGGATTCCTAACTTTATTACCAAGCTAAGAGCTGTTACCTTACATCACCTCATTTGAAATGCATTTTATTGTTATGGAAACTACAAATTGGAAACAGGAATGAAGTTGGAGCCTTCTGTGGGTCAGCATTTTCATTTGATGAAGTGACTTCAATCTCACTGATATTATCGTAGAAAGTGTTTCAGACTCGAGTCACCATGGGGATAAATGTTCTCAGATGAAGTGATGTTTCTGGAAAGGGTACAGCCAGATGAAGTTGCTGCTTTCTGCCCTTCTGTGTATAAAAGCTAGATTCTTGCTGTCCCTCGAACCAAGTGTAATACTTTGACAATGTTGGCCTTGACCATAACATACCTTGTATAAACATTATCCTCCTGTGTTGAAGGCTCCTGCTGAAATGACAGTAAGAGATGGGGTGCCTTGCTCTGTCTACTTCTGTCCAGCATTCGCAATGAGATGGGAGACAGGTAAACTAAGGAAAGTCGAGCATACTGAAGGTTGTTAGCATACCTGTGCCTCATGCAGATTCTTGCAACCCTTACTGTCGAGCAAATACGAGATACGTCAAAGTGCTGAACTTCCTAGCTGCCCTGTTTGCAAAGATTCACAACGTGGTTTATCTTTGTGTCAGTTTGGAGCCAAATTTCACGAACCCAAGCGATAACAACAACTTCTCCGAATAACCAACATTACCATTCATTCTTGCTACTACTTCCTCTGGCATTACACCCATGGTGCCTAGAGACCATCTTTATGTTTTCTCAGTTCAAATGTTACCTTACATCAGTTTCCCCAGGCTGATATAGCCTTGGGTGGTGATTGATGTAGCTTTAGAGCAGCTGTCATTTCTTCTCTTGGATAATTAAATGCCAGAGTAACAGTCGTCCAAATCTATATGGGAGTTCTAGGATGAGATGAAAAAGATCATTGAAGCAGACATTCCCATAACAATGGCCCTAGCTACCTTTCCTGTGACACTTGCCCAATAGGGATGTCTTGCTGATTCTCTTCCATTGAAGAACTACCCTTTGAGATTTACCATTAAAGTAATCATGAGGAAACATAGTGTAGATCTGCAATTCCCAATGCTTGCAGATTTTGGGAAGAAGCCTGGTGACACACTCGTTTGAAAAGCACCAGGAATGCCTGAATGCTGCACACAGCTGACTTTGGATTCATCCAGTGCCTGGTGCCAATTAGTTGAGAGGTTTAACAACATCAGCAGCAAAGTAACCTTTCCTGAAGGTCATTCACACTGTATTAGGCATGCTGAAACATGCAAGTTAGAGGTGTTGTTACTGTCGCCATCTACTCAGCAATCTTCGGCTCACTTGTCTGAGCCAATAACCTTTTCTTGGTCAATGAATTTAAGAAGAAGATGCACCTCCTCGTGCATTATTGTCACCACTGACAGCTTTAACACAATTCTTGCAATTAGCTTGATCTGGAACTTGTATTTTGGCAGCAAAGTGTTCGGCATAGAGGTCCGCTTTCTCATGACTGCTAGTAGAAGTGGTTGCATCCTGTCAATATAGCGATAGAATAAGTTCAACAGGCAGATACCCTTGTCAGTCATTGACCAGGATTTGGAGTCCACTCTACCTGATGCTAGTTTCTCTTTGTGTCCACCTCCCATTTGAACTTCACCCATATGCCTACAGGCTTCGTCTATGCAAGTTCCTGTTATAGATTACCTGGAGACCTGGAGAGGGTTTCGGGGGTCAACGCCCCCGCGGCTCGGCGTGAGACAAGGCCTCGCGGTGGATCAGGGTCTGATCAACGGGACTGTTACTGCTGAACGCACGCAAATTGATGCACGAATCATAGCCTGGTTTTTCATGTACTGACTTAAGGTGCCTGTCCAGTGCCTTCTTGAAGACAGTCAGGGGTCTATTGGTAATTACCCTTATGTATGCTGGGAGACAGTTGAACAGTCTTGGGCCCCAGACACTTATTGTGTTGTCTCTCAGTGTACTCGTGGCGCCTCTGCTTTTCATTGGAGGAATGTTGCATCTCCTGCCGAGTCTTTTGCTTTCATAGGGGGTTATTTTCGTGTGCAAGTTTGGTACTAATCTCTCTAGGATTTTCCAAGTGTATATTACCATGTATCTCTCTCGCCTGCATTCCAGGGAATACAAATCAAGAGCCTTTAACCATTCCCATCAATTTACGTGCCTTATCGTACTTATGTGTGCCATGAAAGTTCTTTGTACAATTTCTAGGTCATCAATTTCGAATTTGTTGTATACCCTAATACAGTTTTTGTTTCCTCAAGTTTTCCATATCTGAGTAGTTGAAATTTCTCTTCATTGAACTTCATATTGTTTTGAGTGGCCAAATTTGAAGACTTGGTTTACGTCAGCTTGGAGTCTTGCGGTGTCTTCGATGGAGGTCACTGCCATGGCAATCTGGGTGTCATCTGCAAAGGAAGATGCAGAGCTTTGGCTTATATCTCTATGTTAGATATGAGGATGAGGAATAGAATGGGAGCGAGTACTGTGCCTTGTGGAACACTGGGAGGGAGTACTGTGCCTTGTGGAACACTGGGAGGGAGTACTGTGCCTTGTGGAACACTGGGAGGGAGTACTGTGCCTTGTGGAACACTGGAGGGAAGAAGTACTGAGCCTTGTGGAACAATGGGAAGGGAGTACTGTTGCCTTGTGGACCACTGGGAGGGAGTACTGTGCCTTGTGGAACACTGGGAGGGAGTACTGTGCCTTGTGGAACACTGGGAGGGAGTACTGTGCCTTGTGGAACACTGGGAGGGAGTACTGTGCCTTGTGGAACACTGGGAGGGAGTACTGTGCCTTGTGGAACACTGGGAGGGAGTACTGTGCCTTGTGGAACACTGGGAGGAAGTACTGTGCCTTGTGGAACACTGGGAGGAGTACTGTGCCTTGTGAACACTGGAGGGCAGTACTGTATGCCTTGTGGAACACTGGGACGGGAGTACTGGCCTTGTGGATACTGGGAGGAGAAGTTACTGTGCCTTGTGGAACACTGGGAGGGAGTACTGTGCCTTGTGGAACACTGGGAGGGAGAGAAGTTGCTGTGCCTTGTGGAAAACACTGGGGGAGTACTGTGCCTTGTGGAACATGGGAAGGGAGTACTGTGCCTTGTGGAAACATGGGGCGAGTACTGTGCCTTGTGGAACACTGGGAGGGAGTACTGTGCCTTGTGGAACACTGGGAAGGAGTACTGTGCCTTGTGGAACACTGGGAGGGAGTAGAGTACTGTGCCTTAGTGGAAACTGGCGAGGGAGGTACGTTGCCTTGTGGAAAAATGGGAGGGAGTACTGTGCCTTGTGGAACACTGGGAGGGAGTACTGTGCCTTGTGGAACACTGGGAGGGAGTACTGTGCCTTGTGGAACACTGGGAGGGAGTACTGTTGCCTTGTGGAACACTGTGGGAGAGGGAGGAAATACTACTGTGCCTTGTGGAACACTGGGAGGGTACTGTGCCTTGTGGAAACTGGGAGGGAGTACTGTTGCCTTGTGAACAATGGGGGGGAGTACTGTCCTTGTGGAACAGAGCTTATCAGCTACCTCAAAAGCTAGGAGTGTGTGCGGAAAGAAATCTTATTTTTTTTTTTTGTCCCAATTTCAATGAAATTTTTACCGTGATTTTTAAGCAGCATTTAAGTACCTGAACTTTTTGCTTAAAAGATTGAAAAATATATAGTGTTCTGTTTCTATAGAGCAAAAAACTGTCCTTATCTACAAAATTGGTTAGGACGTACAATAATCTAGTTGACATCAAATGAAAGATATGCGCTAGATAGTCTTTGTTACCAACGTCGTTTCAGCGAAGATGTTAATAGATTGCATAATAAAAATGTGGAAAAAAGACACTTATGTACACAGTTCAGGACATTTATCAAAGGAAACGTTTCGCACGAGTGCTACTTCAGTCCTCAATACAGAGAAAACTAAGAAAATCACATATATATAGTGGTGGGAGTCAGGTGAGGTGAAGCGTGGGTAGAGGTGGTGTAGAAATAGTGTAGTGTAAGGAACTAAGGAGGTGGGTTAGAGAGGGACCTGCTGGCATCAAGTAACACCATTCCAGGATGGGTTAATATCTCTTGCTTAGTAATTTTGGAAATACTGTAATACCGGGATTTTTGCTTTATAGTGTTACTGACAGAAATTAGTGAAAGCTTCAATGCATTTTCTCCGTTTAAGTGTATTCTATAATAACTAGTTTAAGCTTCATTGAATTTTCATGAGGTGTCCAACATCGTCTTATGTTGGAACAATGCGTTTTTGCGGTCATCATTTCTGCAGCTTTTTTGTGTTCTGCTATTCTAATGTCCGAGGTTTCTGGCTGTTTCCCTACATATACTTTGTCACACCCCCCACGGGTACTAGTGTAGACATTCCTGCCTGTGCCAGAATCATGCTTGGGTTTTTTGTATCAGGTTTCTAATAGTAGTTGAAGAGCTGGTAGATATTTTAGCCAGTTTTCTGTCGAACCCTTTTTGAAACATTAGTGGCAACGTTGCTGACCGGTTATAAACGTTGCACTAATGTTTTCAAAATGGTTTGACAGAAACTGGCTAAAATATCTACCAGCTCTTCAACTACTATTAGGACATGATAATACAAAAACCCAAGCATGATTCTGCACAATGCAGGAATCTTCACTTACATGTGGGGGGTGTGACAAAGTATATGATAGGGGAAACAGCCAGAACTCTGGACATTAGAATAGCAGAACACAAAAAATGCTTGCAGACAATGATGGACCGCAAAAACGCATGTGTTCAACATAGAGACGATGTTGGGACACCCATGAAATTCAATGAAGCTAAACAGTATTACAAGAAGACGACTTAAGGACGAGGAAAATGCATTGAAGCTGCACTAATTTCTGTCAGTAACACTATAAAGCAATACAATCCGGTTTGTTACAGATTTCAAAATTACTAAGCAGAGGATATTACCATCCTGGGTATGGTGTTATTGATCGCCAGCAGGTCCCTCTCTAATCCTCACTCCTTAGTTCCATTACTACTACTACTATACCACCACCTCTACCCACGCTTCACCTCACCTGACTCCCACCACTATATATATGTGTGTTTTCTTAGTTTTCTCTGTATTAGGACTGAAGAAGCCTCTCGTGGCGAAACGTGTCCTTTAATATAATGTCCTGAACTGTACAGAAGTGTTCTTTGGAATCTTCCTCCCCTTGTCGGGTATCACATACCATTTCATCTTAATAAGAAATGTTGAAGTTTATTTTTTTTAAGGACTTTTTCAGAGATAACAAAGCAAAAAACACAGCAATAGAAATCTCGCAAATCCCCATCATTGCACAGTAACGTGTGCAAAAATCATTACACTCGTATTAATACTTTTCGAAAAAAAGGAAAATAGTGTCAATAACTTATTCCAGAGTCATATATTACGTTTTCTGAATAAACTTACGGTCATAAAACCGCGCCACATTTAGTAGGTTGAAAACTCAACACATGTTGCAGCCTACAGGCGCTGAGTTCTTATCTCTCCCTGCACTTGAATTGAGTCCTCTGAGAAGTTGCAATGTATGTAATTTGATCCATCAACCGACTTGTCCTGTTATTCCTTATCACCATTTTTGTGCACTATTACACCATATTTGTGATGTTCTCTTTACCTTAGCAAGCCTTGTACTTAGCAGTTAACAGCACATTCCGCCCCCCCCCTCCCTCTACAATGAAAGGCCGAACCAGGCGATCTGTATCCTTCGTCCATTATGCTAGTGGGGATGGTGTTTTGTTGTATAAGTTACGATGTGTGTGTCCGTGAAGGCATTCACTTGGTTGTCAACCATTCCTCTTGGTGAAAGAAGGATTCCAATTGGTGGCGGCGAGCACAGAGCAAAGCGTCTGGGGCCAGTTACTTCTTTCCCATAGCCAGGTCTGTGCGTGTGGACTCCTCATTGTTCTGTGGGATCTTAGGTGTGGTAAAAAAAAACAGCCTTGTGGTCAGAATATCCAACCTAGCTGAGGGAGTTAACATGTGAACTATACCTTTGCCAGATACTCACAAAACTGGGTCAAGGGAGAAGGCCAGAGATGTGAGTAGGGAAATCAACAAAGTTGCATGTTCTAACACTGCAAGAAGGTTATCAAAGATTCCCTCCGCTATAGGATGTTGTATGAGGTCAACAACAATTATGATACGTTGACAGAAAAGATGTGTTGGAGCAAGAAGAGGAGTCCACATTTTCCCACCAGGATGTTGTGGGGCTATGCATGTTGCTACTGATGGTCTTGTAATTTGCACATGCTTCAGTACAGAAAGGTACTAGTGACTTATGGAGAGCTTGGAAGAAAATTTCAAAATGAGTGAGGGATGGAAAACATCAATGTGCAGTGCATGTACACTTTTAGAGAAGCACACAGGTTACAACACCTCCCTCCTTGCCGCTTGCCTGTCTCTTCTCATCCATGAGGTGTAGCTAGCAATTCATGCAAAATGTTTGATGTCTGTCGTCCAAAAATGTGTTCAAAACACTCATCATGTCGCGGGAAGTAGAGTGTTCACAAAACTGTGTGTGATCTCCATATTAGTAATGAATAATCCTCTAATGCTTTCGACAAGATGATGGATACACAGTCACTGCATGATGTGTTCAGCTTTGACGTGGGTGGTTCGTGTCAGATGTATAAGCTGCCTGTCCTTGAGGACAGAGTTAGGCACCGAGGCACCTCGTGCACCTGCTAGATGTAGGTCTGTGGTCTTGTATAAGGCCAAACCCTGCTGGGGCTGAGTAGGAGTAGCTTGAGTGGGTTACGTGTGGAAAAAGTTGTTCACCAATTCAGAGATCCTGTCTGGTCTGTTCCGAGAACAAGTCTCTAAAATTTTGATCCTGTAGCAGGTGTTTAAGTTATTTTATCTCTTTTCCTTTACTGATCCTCTTGATGTCCCCTCTTGTGGCAGTAATTGCACCTGGTATCTGCAGCAGTTGTTAGTGGTGTGCCTCCTCCGGTGACAGCGGACAAACACTGCTTTGGTGCTGGGAGGGTGGATTCCATTTATTGAAACTCTTGTGTTCGCTGCCTGGATTTATCCACCAGGTTTTTCTACGGCGCGTGGTGAGCTGATGATTGTGTATCTGATGAACGTTTCTCTCTCTCTTAATACAACAAGATATGGGTGTTTGTAAATGGCATTATTCAAATAACATTCTAAGGAGCTAATAATTTTTTTCTTGAATTTTAAAAATATATCCATCATATCAAATTTTGGTTATATTGGCAGAGCATATTTACATTGGCAGAATAACCAGGCCGCTGTCTTCCCAAGATAAAACCTCATAGTGCAAAACCGTTAATGCAATAATTTTCTTACTTTAGTTAGTTCTTCCGATAGTTTCAAATGTGTTCTTTCAGCACTTTCACCTCATTCAGGAGGCAGCTGTGTAGGACCTTACTGTCAAGTCAGGTGTGGGAAACATGAGTTCCCTAAGCTGCTTGGGGGCAGGGAATGTTCAGGGGGAAAACTCACACATTATGGTTCATGGACAGGTGTAGGGAACGCACACTCCTGCCACCCAGTTTTCAAGCAGGTGTAGGGGAACTCATGCCCCACACCTGCCTTTCAGGTGGAAGAAGGAAGTCACTGAGGGCGATTATATTGATTGACTTCAGTTGCTTCTTTTTTTAATTAAAATTATGTAACAAAAATAAGCATCATAAGATAGCCATCCTCCCCTTTTCTTTGAAATTTGTTATGAGTATAATCTAAAATCTGCACTGGGCACAAAAAAAAAGAGTAAGAAAGTATTGTCTCTCGGTTTCAAAGCGACCTCATTCATTGGGAAAAACAAACCCACGACTAAATTCTAGTAGATGGACTTCAGTAAGCGAGACATAATTTTTGGTATTGCTCTCTCAGCTCTTAAATGAATGTTTGGTTGGCAGATGACAAGAATCGTTGTGAGAAAAGTATTTGGTTTGGGTTTGTGGTTTGGAGGGAGGAGGAGAAGGGAGGAGAGAAGAGGGGGGTGGAGAGAGGAGAATATAGACATTATAGTAGAATAGAGGAGGACAAGTGTTGGTTAGGAAGAGAAGCGGAGGAACGGAGAAAGAGACAGATATATATAGACAGAGAGAGACGCTCGAGAGATGATGAGCGAGAGAATGAAAGATAGAGATGTCGAGAGAGGGAGAGAGAAAGGAGGGAAAGATTTACTGGACAAGGGTATCTCAGCGTTAGTGTTTTTCTCATTCATCATTAGACAGAAGAGTATCCCAGATGATAGTCCTCAGTCGTAAGGAAAAACCTGTTCCTAATTTTTTTTTTTTCTGTTAATTTTGTTTGTCTGTTTTTTTTTGCCCCCCTTTACATTTTTCTTTTGCTTTCTGAAAAAATTTAATTTTTTTGTTTACCTAATTAGTTTTACCCTTAATCTAAATTGCGCAACGAACCAAAGAATTATGTCATAAGTTAGAGAGATTTGTATATTTCGGCCCGTTCGAGAATATAAAACATTTCTCTTACTTTGCTTCTCACGTTTCGTGTCCAAGTGGTTCGCTCGTTTCATTCGATCAGCGTTCCTGACATTTTTATCCAAGAATCCATCATACTAGTTGTGTAAGATATATGGAGAGCACCAGAAGATTCATTTCTTAACCTTGGCAATCCCTGCTCGAGTCTGTCATTTCAGCAGAAATTGAAAAGGAACGCACAAGGGAAGTAAATACCATACAGAAAAGAGGAAACTCTGTCATCACAAAAACTTTTATAAGGTCTTCACGGAAATCGGGAGAAGCAACAACTACCTTCCTCAGGGAAGGTACATATAATAATCAATCATTGATAATGTCGTAGAGTTCATTCAAGTTAATAAAGATTAATATTTATATATATATTTATATATATTATATATATTATATATATATACCTCTATAGCTGGAATGGGGACTCCTCATCCTCAGAGAAGACAAAAACGTACCTCAGGGAAAAGACTCAAGGTTCTCCGGAGCTGTTTGAATATATATATATATATATATATATATATATATATATATATATATATATGTATATATATATATATATATATATTATTATTATTATATTTATTATTTTCACACTGGCCGATTCCCCCAGCAGGGTGGCCCGAAAAAGAACAAACTTTCACCATTATTGTACTCCATCACTGTCTTGCCAGAAGGTGTTTTACACTACGTTTTTAAACTGCTACATTAAGACACACCTCCTTCCGAGTGCAGGCACTGTACCTTCCCATCTCCAGGACTCTCAAGTCCGGCCTGCTGGTTTTCCCTAGACACCTTCATAAATGTTTACTTTGCTCACACTCAAAACAGCACGTCAAGTATTAAAAACCATTCGTCCTCCATTCACTCTATCAAACACGCTCACACACGCCTGTGGAAGTCAAGCCCCTCGACACAAAAACCTCTTTACCCCTCCCCTGTCCAACCTTTCCTGGCCGACCCCTACCCCCGCCTTGCCTTTCACTATAGACTGATATACACTCTTGAAGTCATTCTGTTTCGCCTCCATTCTCTTCTACATGTCCGAACCACCTCAACAACCTTCCTCAGCCCTAATGGACAACAGTTTTGGTTATCCCGCACCTCCTCCTAACTTCCAAATTTACGAATTCTTCTGATTATATTCGACACCACACATTGCCTCAGACATGACATCTCCACTGCCTCCAGCCTTCTCCTCGCCCTGCCAACATTCATCAACCCATGCTTCACATCCACATAAGGAGCGTTGGTAAACGCTTACTCTCTCATAAAATTCCCCTCTTTGTCCAAGGACAAAGTTCATTTTGTCTCCACAGATCTAAGTGCACCATCACCCTTTTCCCCTCATTCCATTCTATGTTCACCTCATCCTTCATTGACCCATCGCTGACACGTCCACTCCCAAAATATCTGAAATACATTCACCTCCTCCATACTCTCTGCCCTCCAATCTGATATATCACTATCTTTCTTCACCTAATCTTTTTGTTTACCTCATAACCTTACTCTTTCCCGTATCACTTTTTAATTTTCTTCTTTTTCACACCCTACCAATTCATCCACCATCTCTGCCAACTTCTCTTCAGAATCTCCACAAAGAGCACAGTGTTCATCAGCAATAGAGCAACTGTGACAATCCCATTTATGTGTGTGATTCTTTATCTTTTAACTCCACGCTCTTGCCAAGACCCTCGCATTTACTTCTCTTACAACCCCATCTATAATATATTAAACAGACCACGGTGAATCACACATCTTGTCGCTAAAGGCCTATTTTACTGGGATATAATTTGCCTCTTTCCTACATACTCTAACTTGTAGCCTACTATCCTGTTAAAAATCTTCACTGCTTTCAGTAACCTACCTTCTCACCATACAACCTGAACTCTGGCACCATTGCCCCTATTCACCCTGCATAGCCTTTTCAAATCCATAAATGCCACAAGATTCTTTAGCCTTGATCTAATACTGTTCACCTTATATGTTGCACTGTAAAACCCTGGTCACACACCCCGTACCTTTCCTAAAGCCTCCTTGGTTCGTTCTGCTATCCTATTCTCCGTTTAACTCTTAATTCTTTCAATAATAAAATCTACCATACACTTTACCAGGTATACTCAACAGGACTTATCCCCCCCTTATAATTTTTGCACTCTCTTTTGCCTCTCCTTTGCCTTTTAAAGGAAACTATGCGTGCTCTCTGCCATCCTAGGTACCTTACTCTCTTCATACATTTATTAAATAATTGCACCAACCACTCCAAAACTATATCCCCACCTGCTTTTAAACATTGTTATATCTTATCCCATCAATCCGGTCTGCCTTACCCCTTTCATTTTACCTTACTGCCTTCACGAACTTCCCCCACACTCTCAACTGGCTCTTCTCTCACTCCTACCAGATGTTATTCCTCCTTTGCCCTATTACACGAATATCCAGCTTCCCATCTTACATCAACATTTTAAACTAATTCCTCAAAATATTCCCTTAATCTTCAGTGCCTCTAACTCTCCATTTTCAATAACTCTCTCCTCTCCTATTTTAACTGACAATCATTTGTTCTCTAGGTTCTTAACTTGTTAATCTCACTCCAAAAACTTTTTCTTATTTTTCAACAAATTTGTTGCACCCTAACATCTTACCCACTTCATTTGCTCTCTTTTTATATTGCTTCACACTCTCGTAACCTCTCTTTTTTTCTCCATATACTCTTCCCCTCCTTGCATCATTCTACTTTGTAAAAACTTCTCTAATGCTAACTTTTTCTCCATTACTACTCTCTTTACATCATCATTCCACCTAAAAATCGACTCCTCATTCCTCCCAGCAACCACTTACTTTCCTGTAACCACAAATTCTGCTGAACACTCTAACACTACAATTTTTAAACCTACCCCATACCTCTTAGACCCCATTTCTTTCTAGGCTCTCATTAGCCCATTATATCATCCAATAGCGGTTTATATCTTTCCCTAACTGCCTCCTCTTTTAGTTAAATTTTTTTACCCCCCCCCCCCCCCCCCCCCCCCCCCCCCCCAATTTATAAACCTTCACCCTCTCTCCTCCCTGCTAGCGCTTCTATTCTCCCTTGTATTCCCATCTACCTTTTACTTCAGTGTAGCTACAACTAGAAAGTAGATCTGGATATATCTGTGGGCCCCTCTATAAACATGTACATCCTGAAGTCTACTCAACAGTCTGTTATCTACCAATACATAATCCGACAAACTACTGTCTCATTTCGCCCTACATCATATCTTGTTATAATGTTTATCTCTTTTTCTTAAATTTTGTATTACCTATAACTAAACCCACTTTCTTACAAGTTCAATACTCCAAAGGGCTCCTTTATCATTTACACCTGGCACCCAAACTTAACCTACCACACTCCTCTCCCTAAACGGTTTCTCCTACTTAGCATCAGGGCCCCTACCCAATTTACTCTCTCACTTGGTTCAAGGCTCCTATTACATTCATCTTACATCGCTCCCAAAATCTCTCTCTTCTCTGCATTTCCTTACCTTCTCCAGGTGCAATACACGTCTTATTATGACCACTTCTCGCATCCAACATTTACTTTTATCCACATATTCGTGCATTTACATCATTCATGTTCTCTTTTCTCCTCCTCATAAACTGATCATTAACATTACTGCTACCCACTTCCTTTGCTCTAACTCTGTCTCAGATCTCCAGATTTAATCCAATTCATTTCCCCCCCACCGAGAAATCCCCTACCCCCTTCAGCTTTGTTTCGCTTAGTGGCCAGGACATCCAACTTCTTTTCATTCATAACATCAAGCAGTCATCTGTTTCTTGTCTTCCGCATCTACATCCACGCACATTTAAGCATCCCAGTTTTATAAAGTATTTCTTCTTACTTCTTTAGTAATGTCTACAGGAGAAAGGATTACTAGCCATGGCCTCCCGGCATTTTAGTCGACCTAATGACGACACGCCATGGCTTACGGGAGGTAAAGATTCACTTTTCCACTTCCCCAATGGGCAATTGAAGAAATAAAGAAGAACAAGAGCTATTTGAAAAAGGAGAAAAACCTAGATGTATGTATATATATATGGATGTGCGTGTCTGTGAAGTGTGACCAAAGTGTAAGTAGAGTAGCAAGGTATCCCTGTTATCTAGCGTGTATATGAGACATATTATATATATATATATATAATATTAATATATATATATATATATATATATATATATATATATATATATAATATGCAATAAGTATCACTAAACAGGTGATTTCAGAATATGCAAAACAACCACTGTGAAAGAATAGAGAACTTCCAAGCGCTTCGTGACTGCTCACATTATCAAGGAACAATATATAATATATATATATATAATATATATATATATATATATATATATATATATATATATATATATATATATATATATATATATGCAATAAGATCACAGTAAACAGGTGATTTCAAAATATGCAAAACAACCACTCTGAAAGAATAGAGAAATTCCAAGCGCTTTCGTGACTACTCACATTATCAAGGAACTATGAAAGTGAAGCATCCAAGGAAGCTATATAAGGGGTCGGCCAGCACCTCACTATCAGATCCCACAACGGTTAAACACGTGACGCGCGGCGAGCCAACTTGGATAGGTCCTTTGCAAAACTCACCCCCAAGCTATTTATTTGTCCAGTGTATTATTAAATTCTACCCAAATTCTATTAATTATAAATGAATCTAATTTACATAAACCAAAGGAAATATTCATATTATTGTCAAAACTGCTTTTTATGAAACAAGATTCAATTATATTCCTGTCGACCATGGACTTGCTTGATACTACTTTCTCAACTTTTTGAAAATCAATTGGATGGTTAAAATCTCTTACATGAATAAAATAGAGCATTGGAATCTTGTCCAGTTCTAATGCTATATTTATGTTGTTTTAATCTTAGTTCGAGATTTTTACCAGTTTGACCGTAATAAACTTTATCGCAAATTTTACAAGGAATCTTATAGACACATCCATCAGCATTTTGGGGGGAATTCTTAATCAAAAGTTTTTTTACTGTATCAAGATTTTTGAATACAACTTTAATATTAAAAGTCTTAAGAAGAGAAGGCATATCAACCAAGTTTTCATGGTAAGGGAGAACCAACATATGTTTAGTTGAATAAGGCTGGTTGCCCTTTTTTGGATTATAAAAAGTGTTCCTAGCAACTTTAAAAGATTTATCAATTTCATTTCTTGGGTATTTTAAAAACATTTCCTATTTCATAAATTTTGGATATTTCCTCATCTATGAACTCCCGGCTACAAATTCGTAAAGCTCTCAAAAAACATTGATGAGAAAACAAACAGTTGACTTATTTGATGCAGGGAAAAATA
>NC_069432.1:43501540-43521957 GCF_026875155.1 Cherax quadricarinatus
TAATCTCTGTTTCCCCCTTGTTTCGTAAATGAATGTGGGTCGAATGTGTGTGTGTGTGTGTGTGTGTGTGTGTGTGTTGTGTGTGTGTGTGTGGTTGTGTTGTGTGTGTTTTGTGTGTGTGGTGTTGTGTGTAAGATTTTTTAACATAATATGTTATAAAGTTGTGTAAATGAAAGGGGGGTAAGGCAGCCGGGATTGAGGGATAAAGATAGAAATGTTAAAAGCAGGTGGGGAAAATAGTTTTGGAGTGGTTGGGTTGCAATTATTTATTAAATGTATGGAAGAGGGTAAGGTCCCTTTAGGGATTGGCAGAGAGCATGCATAGTTCCTTTGTATAAAGGTAAAGGGGACAAAAGAGAGTGCAAAAATTTATAGGGGGATAAGTCTGTTGAGTATACCTGGTAAAAGTGTAGGGTTTAAAGTTATTTTTGAAAGAATTAAGAGTAAGACGGATAATAGGATAGCAGTTTGAACAAGGAGGCTTTAGGAAAGGTAGGGGGTGTGTGGACCAGGTTTGTTTACAGTGAAACATATAAGTGAACAGTATTTAGATAAGGCTAAAAGAGGTCTTTGTGGCATTTATGGATTTGGGAAAAGGCGTATGACAGGGGAGGATAGGGGGGCAATGGGGGCAGATGTTGCAGGTGTATGGTGTAGAAGGTAGGTTACTGAAAGCAGTGAAGAGTTTTTACGAGGATAGTGAGGCTCAGGTAGAGTATGTAGGAAAGAGGGAAATTATTTCCCAGTAAAAGTAGGCCTTAGACAAGGATGTGTGATGTCACCGTGGTTGTTTAATATATTTATAGATGTGGTTGTAAGAGAAGTAAATGCGAAGGTCTTGACAAGAGGCGTGGAGTTAAAAGATAAAGAATCACACATAAAGTGGGAGTTGTCACAGTTGCTCTTTGCTGATGACACTGTGCTCTTGGGAGATTCTGAAGAGAAGTTGCAGAGATTGGTGGATGAATTTGGTAGGGTGTGAAAAAGAAAATTAAAAGTGAATACAGGAAAGAGTAAGGTTATGAGGATAAATAGATTAGGTGATGAAAGATTGGATATCAGATTGGAGGGAGAGAGTATGGAGGAGGTGAATGTATTCAGATATTTGGGAGTGGACGTGTCAGCGGATGGGTCAATGAAGGATGAGGTGAATCATAGAATTGATGAGGGGAAAAGGGTGAGTGGTGCACTTAGGAGTCTGTGGAGACAAAGAACTTTGTCCTTGGAGGCAAAGAGGGGAATGCATGACAGTATAGTTTTACCAACGCTCTTATATGGGTGTGAAGCATGGGTGATGAATGTTGCAGCGAGGAGAAGGCTGGAGGCAGTGGAGATGTCATGTCTGAGGGCAATGTGTGGTGTGAATATAATGGAGAGAATTCGTAGTTTGGAAGTTAGGAGGAGGTGCGGGATTACCAAAACTGTTGTCCATAGGGCTGAGGAAGGGTTGTTGAGGTGGTTCGGACATGTAGAGAGATGGAGCGAAACAGAATGACTTCAAGAGTGTATCAGTCTGTAGTGGAAGGAAGGCGGGTAGGGGGGCGGCCTACAAAAGGTTGGAGGGACGGGGTAAAGGAGGTTTTTGTGCGAGGGGCTTGGACTTCCAGCAGGGTGTGTGAGCGGTTTTTTTAAAGGGAAATTTGGGGACGAAGGGTTTTAATACTTGACGTGCTGTTGGTTTGTGAGCAAGGTAAATTTATAAAGGGGGGTTCGGGAAACCGGCGGGCCCGGACTTGGTCCTGGAGAGGGGAAGTACAGGCCTGACTCTGAAGGGGGGGGTTTTAAAAGTTGCATTTAAAAAAACTGTAGTTAAAGCACCCTTCTGGCAGACAGTGATGGAGTGAATGAGGGGAAAAAGTTTTTTTTTTTCGGGCCACCCTTTGCCTTGGTGGGAATCGGCGTGTGTTAATAATAATAAATAAATTTTTTTAATATAATATTTAAGAAGGCAGAGTATTGGAGAGCAAAAAAAAGGTGAAGGGTGGGGAGAGTGCAAAGGAGAGCAGATAAAAGAGGGGGAGAGGACTGTCAAAATTTTAATGCTTTAAAAAAATTTTTGGGAGGAGTTAAACAATTTTGGGGCCCTAGGGAAATTTTTAGGGTTTGTCCGTTAAAAAAGATAGGGGAGTTGTAGTTGGGGAGAGGGAGGTATTAGGTGATGGCGAGAATATTTTGGGGGAACTTTTAAATGTTGAGGAAGAAAAGGGAGGCGGTAATTTCATGCACTGGCCAGGGAGGTATACCATCTTTTGGAGTGAAGAAGAGCAGAATGTAAGTGTGGTGGAGGTACGTGAGGCATTACGTAGAATGAAAGGGGGAAAAGCAGCTGGAACTGAGGGGATCATGACAGAAATTTTAAAAAGCAGGGGGGATATAGTGTTGGAGTGGTTGGTACTTTTGTTAATAAATGTATGAAAGAGGGGAAGGTCCCTAGGGATTGGCGGAGAGGCATGTATAGTCCCTTTATATAAAGGGAAAGGGGGACAAAAGAGATTGTAAAAATTATAGAGGAATATAGTTTACTGAGTATACCAGGAAAAGTATACGGTAGAGTTATAATTGAAAGAATTAGAGGTAAGACAGAATGTAGAATTGCGGATGAGCAAGGAGGCTTCAGAGTGGGTAGGGGATGTGTTGATCAAGTGTTTACATTGAAGCATGTATGTGAACAGTATTTAGATAAAGGTAGGGAAGTTTTTTATTGCATTTATGGATTTAGAAAAGGCATATGTTAGAGTGGATAGAGGAGCAAAGTGGCAGATGTTGCAAGTTTATGGAATAGGTGGTAAGTTTACTAAATGCTGTAAAGAGCTTTTTATGAGGATAGTGAGGCTCAGGTTAGGGGGTGTAGAAGAGAGGGAGAATACTTCCGGTAAAAGTTAGGTCTTAGACAGGATGTGTAATGTCACCATGGGGTTTTTTAATATATTTATAGATGGGGTTGTAAAAGAAGTAAATGTAGGGTTTTTAGGGAGAGGGGTGGGATTAAATTATGGGGAATCAAAATCAAAATGGGAATTGACACAGTTACTTTTTGCTGATGATACTGTGCTTATTGGAGATTCTAAAGAAAAATTGCAAAGGTTAGTGGATGAGTTTGAGAATGTGTTGTAAAGGTAGAAAGTTGAAAGTGAACATAGAAAAGAGTTTAAAGGTTTATGAGGATATCAATGATTTAGATAAAGAAAAATTGGATTCAAAATTGGGGAGGAGGAGTATGGAAGAAGTGAATGTTTTCAGATACTTGGGAGTTTGACGTGTCGGCGGTGGATTTATGAGGATGAGGTTATCATAGAATTGTGAGGGAAAAAAGGTGAGTGGTGCATTGAGGGATATGTGGAGTCAAAAAACGTTATCTATGGAGGCAAAGAAGGGAATGTAGAAAGTATAGTAGTACCAACACTCTTATATGGATGTGAGGCTTGGGTGGTAAAAGCAGCAGCGAGGAGACGGTTGGAGGCAGTGGAGATGTCCTGTCTAAGGGCAATGTGTTTGTAAATATTATGCAGAAATTCGGAGTGTGAAATTAGGAGAAGGTGTGGAGTTAATAAAAGCATTAGTCAGAGGGCAGAAGAGGGGTTGTTGAGGTGGTTTGGTCATTTAGAGAGAATGATCAAAGTAAAAATGACATGGAAAGCATATTTAAAACTATAGGGGAAGGCAAAAAGGGGTAGGGGTTTGTCCTCGAAAGGGTTGGAAAGAGGGGGTTAAAGGAGGTTTTGTGGGCGAGGGGCTTGGACTTTCCAGTAAGCGTGGGATGACGTGTTAGATAGGAGTGAATGGAGACGAATGATTACTTGGGACCTGACGATCTGTTGGAGTGTGAGCAGGGGAATATTTAGTGAAGGATTCAGGGAAACCGGTTATTTTCATATAGTCGACTTGAGTCCTGGAAATGGGAAGTACATGCCTGCACTTTAAAGGAGGGGGTTGGGATATTGGCAGTTTGGAGGGATATGTTTGTGTATCTTTATACATATAGCTTCTAAACTGTTGTATCCTGAGCACCCTTTTGCAAAAGCATGATAATGTGTGAGTGTGGTGAAAAATGTTGAATGATGATGGAAGGATTTTGTTGCTTTTTTCGAGTTCCGTGAAGCCCTTTAAAAAAAGTTTTTGTGATGACGATTTTCTTTCTTCTTCAGTATGGTTTTTTACGTTCCCTTTGCGTTCCTTTTCAATTTTTCTGAAATGACAGACCCGATCAGGATGTCCCAAATTTAAAAAATTTAATCACCCTGGTGCTCCCCCAAAATTCTTACACAACTATTAGATGTTTCTTGGAAAAAAAATGTCAGGAACGCTGATCGGGGAAAAGCGAAAAACCCACTTGGACACAAACGTGAGAAGAAAAGTAAAAGAAATGTGTATTTTCTCGAACTGGGGCCGAAATATACAAACTCTCTAACTTTTTGACATATTCTTTTTTTTCCCGTTGCGCATTTTAGATTGAGGGTAAAACAAATTTAAACGAACAATAGAGCGGGTTTTTCTTACGACTGAGGACTATCATCGGGATACTCTTCGCCAAATTGATAAAAGAGAAAACACTAACGCTGAGAAAACCCCTTTGGTCCAAAATTCTTTCCCTTTCTTTTCTCTCTCCCCCTTCTCCCCACCTCTCTCTCTCCCTCTCTTTTCTCTTCTCTCTGTCTATTTTATACTGTCTTTTTCCTTTTCCCGTTCCTCCCCTTCCCCTTCTCCCTACCCCTCATTTTTCCTCCTCTTTCTACTAAATGTTTTTTTCCTCTCTCCCCCCCCTTTCTTATCTCCTCCCCTTCCCCCCCTTAAAACCAAAAAAAACCCCAAACAAAAATTTTTTAAACTTGTCTCTGACAATATTTGTAATACAAAAATTTGTCGCTCGAAGTATAAAAACGAGAATTTAGCCCGGGGGTTTTGTTTTTAAAATGAATGAGTCGTTTTTGAAACCCAAGAAAATATTTTCCCTTACTTTTTTTTTTGTGCCCATTTTGCAGATTTTAGACTATACTTCATAACAAAATTTCAAAGAAAAGGGGGGGTTTGGCTATTTTTATGATTTTTTTTTGGTTACACCCAATTTTAATTAAAAAATGAAGAAAACTGAAGTCAATCTTTACAACACCCACCCCTTTTCCCCCCGGGAAAAGGCGGGTGGGGGGCATTTTTTTCCCCTACACCTCCCTTAAAAACCCTGGGTGCGGGATGTGGGTTCCCAAACCTGCCCCATGACACATATTTGGAGTTTTCCCTTGAAACTTCCCTCCCCCCAAACAGCTATGGGGGACCCCTGTTCCCACCCCCTGTCTTGACTTGAGTCCTACACCTCCCTCCTGATGAGGGGGAAAGTGGGAAAAGAACACATTTGAAACTATGGGAAGAACTACTAAAGTAAAAAAAATTTTCCCCTTAACTTTTTTTGCATATGGGGTTTATTTTTGGGAAAGCCCACAAAACCACAGCCAGGAAACCCCGGGGTTTTTTCTTCCAATTAAAATGCTCTCCCAATATACCGAAATTTGATATGGAAAAATTTTTTTTAAAATTTATTATTTGGATAATGCCATTTACAAACCCCCATTATCTTTTTTGTTTAAGAGAGAAGAAACGGTTCATCAATAAAACAACATCGGGTTTTAAACCAGCCCCCCAAAACCCTTTTGGGGAAAAATTTCAGCAGCGAACACAAGGGGTTGCAATATATAGGAATCCACCCTCCCAGGCACCAAACGTGTTGTCGGTCACCAAAGGAGGAAAGACCACTAAAAAACGCCTGCAAAAATACCAGGTGCAATTACTCCCAAACAAGAGGGGACGTCAAGGGGAAATCATTAAAGGAAGAGAAAGGAACTTGACAGACGGGAATCAAATGTTTAGAACTTGTTCCCCGGAACAGACCAGCAGATCTCGAATGGGTGAACACTTAACATGAAAACCCACTCAGCACCCTATCCAGCCCACAGGGGGTTTTTTGTGCCTTATAAAAGACCACAGCCTACATCCAAGCAGGTGCCTCGGTCCCCAAATTTTTCCAAGGCCCGGGCAGCTTATACATCTGACACACCCACCCCAATAAAGTTTGAACACTTTGTGCAGGGGCCTGTGTATCAGCATTTTGTCGGAAAGCATTAGAGGTTTCATTACAAATTTTGGAGAGCACAAAACAGTTTTGTGAACACTCTACGTCCCGACATAAATGACTGTTGTTAAAAACTTTTTTGGACGACAGGACATCAGAACTTTTTTGCAAAAATTTTCCTAGCACCCCTCATGGATGAGAAGAGCCCAGGAAGGGCAAGGGGGGTGTTGCTGTGTGCTTTCTGAAAGGAACTGCAAGCCCCATTGAGGGTTGCCATCCCTACTCTTTTTAAAATTTTTTTTCCCCAAAAGCTCTCCATAAGCTCTAGTCCCTTCTGTACTAGCATGTGAAATTGAAACAGACCTCAGTAGCAACATCCCCAAAACCCCATCAACATCCTGGGGGAAAATAGGGACTCCCTTCTGCTCCAACACAACTGTAAACGTTCAAAATTTGGGTTGTTGACCCCCAAACAACTTTCCTATACTGGGGAAATTTTGGGATAACCTTTTTTTTGCCAGCTTTTTGACATGCGAACTTTGTTGATTTCCCTACTCAACCTTTTGGCTTCCCCCTTGACCCAGTTGTGAGTGACCCCCCTTGGAAAGAAGGTATAGCCCACTTTTTAAACCCCCCTCAGCTGGGTTTTGGAAATTTTTGCCCCACAAGGCTTTTTTTTACGACACCAAAGGATCCCCCCCAGAACGAGATGAAAAAGTAAAAACGCACAACCTGGCTATGGGAAGGAAGTAACGGGCCAGACCTTTGCCTGTGCCCCCCGCCACCGATTGGAACCCTCTTCTCCAAGAGGAAGGGTTAAAAAAACCCCAAGTAAAATTGCCTTCACGGGAAACCATCGTAATCTAAAAACAAGAACACACCCCACTACAGTATGTCCCGAAGCCAAACAGACCCAGCCTTGGTTCGGCTTTTCTTTGTAAGAGGCTGTTACTGCTAATTTACAAGGCATTGCTAAGGAATAAGAGACATTACAATATTTTTGTAATAATATTTGCACAAAATTTTGAAAAAGGAATAACAGGACAAGTCGGTTGATGGATAAAATTTAAACACTCCCTTGCAACTTCCTGGGGACTCAATTCAAGTCAGGGAGTGATAAGAGCTCATTCACCTGTAGGTTTGCCCAAAAAGGTTTTGGGGTTTGCAACAAACGAAATGGGCGCGTCATCACCGTAATTTTTTCCCAGAAAACGAAATTTACATTATATGTCTCGGGAATAAGTTTTTGGGACACTATTTTCCTTTTTTTTCGAAAAGTATTTAAAACGAGTGTAATGATTTTTCACACTTATTTGTAAAAGAGGGGTTTTTGCGATTTTTTCATTGCTGGGGTTTTTGCTTTTTTTATCTCCTAAAAACCCTTTAAAAAAAAATAAATTTCCCAACATTTTTTATTATGAAATCTTTTAAAAATTTTAAGCTGAAACGACTTTGGGGAACAAAGACTATCTAGCGCATACATTCATTTGATGCCCAACTAATTATTTTTTACGTCAAACCCAAATTTTTTGTAGAAAATTTGGACATTTTTTTGGCTCTATAAAAACTGGACACTAAAATTTTTTTTAAAAATTTTTTAAAAAGGAAAAAAGCCCACTAAAAACACACTGTGAGACTTAAAAATCGTTTAAAATTTTCACGGAAAAAAATTTCTTTAAAAATTTTAGACAAAAAAAAAAAAA
The DNA here is from genome assembly GCF_026875155.1 of Cherax quadricarinatus. Taxonomy (NCBI): domain Eukaryota; kingdom Metazoa; phylum Arthropoda; class Malacostraca; order Decapoda; family Parastacidae; genus Cherax; species Cherax quadricarinatus. The sequence continues at coordinate 43,509,305 of NC_069432.1, forward strand.
AAATGTTTCTTTCGCCCCTTTCCCTAGTTTCTGAGGTAGCGAAAAGCCTGTTCCAAAAGGCAAAAGTACTCCTCCCAAAAATTCAATTCCTCACCCCCATACCTAACATAGAGATAAACCCAAAGCTCTGCATTTTCCCCTTTGCAGATACCCCCAAAGATTGCCATGGCATTGCCCCTCCATCGAAGAAAACCGCAAACTCCAAGCTAAAGAAAACCAAGCCCTTAAAAATTTGGCCATTTAAAAACAATATGAATTTTTCAGTGAAGAAAAATTTTAAACTACTCAATAGGGAAAAAACTTGAAGAAAAAAAAATTTGTATTGGGGGTAAAACAAAAAATTCAACCCCATAAAATAAAACAAAGATAATTTTAAGGAACCTGGGAGAGATAATGCAGAGGATCTCGGCTTCAAAAAAACCCCAACAATGTACTACCTCATCAAACTAGGAAAAAGACGGGATGGATAGTGAGAACCTTTAAACGGGGAAAGGCCAAACCCCAGGGTTGTTTCTCTTGAATCGTTTTTCGCTCTAGGCGGGGAAATACTGCGTACACTAACTGCTCAATTAAAAGGCGAAATTAAATGACCTAGAAATTGTACAAAGAACTTTCATGGCACACTTAAGTACGAAAAGGCACGAAAATTGATGGGAATGGTTGAAGGCCCCTTGATTTGTTTTCCCCCGGGAAATTTGAAAGGCGAGAGAGATACATGGTAATATACATTTGGAAAATCCTAAGGGATTGTACCAAACTTCCCACCCCGAAAATAACCCCCAATGAAAGAAAAAAAAACTGGGCGGGAGATTCAACATTCCTCCAATGAAAAGAAAGGGGAAACCCAAACGAGACACTAGAGAAAACAAAAATAAGTGTCGGGGGCCCAAAGCCCTTTTTCAACTGTCTCCCCACCCATACAAAAGGGGTAATTACCAATAGCCCCCCTGACTGCCCTTCAAGAAGGCACTGGACGGCACCTTAACCCAGAAACTTCCCCAAAACCAGGCTATGATTCGTACATAAATTTTGCGGGGCGTTTAGCAGTAAAAATTTCCCGTTAAAAATCAGCCCCTGATCCACCCGGGGCCCTTTGTCTCACGCCGAGCCGCGGGGGCGTTGACCCCCGAAACCCTTTCTCCAAGTCTCCGGGGAAAATCTAAAACAGGAACTTGCATATAAAGAAGCCTGTAGGGATATGGGTGGGAAATTTCCCAAATTTGGGGGGGTGGGCACAAAAAGAAACTTTTAAAACATCAGGGAGAGTGGACTTTTCCCAAAACCTGGTCAAAGACTGACAAGGTTTTCTTTCCTTTGAACTTTCCCCCCTTTGCTATATGACAGGATGCAACCACTTTTTACTAGCATCATGAGAAAAACGGGCCTCTATGGCGAAAAACTTTGGGTGCCAAAATAAAAAGTTCCAGAACAACTAAATTTCAAGAATTTTGTTAAAACTTTCAAGGGGGACAATAAACACGAGGGGTGCAAACTTCTTCTTAAATTCATTTTACCAAGAAAAGGTTTTTGGCTCAGACAATGAGCCGAAGGGTTGCTGAGTAGATGTGCAGGGCCAGCTAAAAACACCCCTAACTTGCATGTTTTTAGCACGCCTAATAAGTGTGAATGACCTTCAGGGAAAAAATTTCTTTTCTTCGAGTTTTTAAAAACCCCCTTTAACTAATTGGGACCTTCCCCTGGATGAATCCAAAGCACTGTGGGGGCAGCAGCAGACATTCCTGGTCTTTTTTTTCAACCGAGTGTTGGGCCCCCAAGGGGTTTTTTTCCCCAAAAACTGCCAAACATTGGGAATTGCAGCTCTACCTATGTTTTTCCCCATTGATTACTTTAAAGGTAGATCTCTAAGGGTATTTTCAATGGAAGAGAATCAGCAAGACACCTAAAATTTGGGGCAAGTGGGTTTTCCAAAACGAAAGGTGCTAGGGCCCCTTTTATGGAAAAGTCTTCTTCAATTTCTTTTTTTATCTCATCCTAGAATCCCATATATTTTTTGGAAAGACGTACTCTGGGAAATTTTAAATTTTCCAAGAAAAAATGACAGCTGCTCTAAGCTACATCAACACCACCCCAAAAGCATATCAGGCCCCGGGGGAAAAGGGTGTCAGGTTTAAAAATTTTCCCTGAGAAAAAAAAAATGAGGTCTCTAAGGGACCATGATTTTAATGCCAGAGAGTACAAGAATGAATGGGAATGTTTTGGGATTCGGAGAAGTAGTTGTTATACTTGGGGTAAATTTGGGTCCAAACTGAACCCCAAAAAAAACCATTTTTGTGAAACTTGCAAACAGGGCAAACTAGGAAGCTTACAGCACTTTGAAAGTATCCGTATTTTCTCGCAGTAAGGGTTGGGACGAATCTGCATGACACAGGTATCTAACACCTTCAGTATGCTCCCCCTTTTTTAGTTTTCCTGTCTCCCATCTCATCGGCCCAATGCCGGACAGAGTAACAGAGCAAGGCACCCCCCCCTTACCGTCATTTCAGCAGAGCCTTTAACACAGGGGGAATTTATATACAAAAAGTTATGGGGCAAGGGCCCCATTGGGCCCAAAGGGATTACACTTGGCTCCCCCGGGGCAGCAAGAATCTAGCTTTTTTACCACAAAACGGGCAAAAAACAGCAATTTTACTCTGGCTGTACCCTCTCCAGAACAAACACTTTATCTTTTTAGAACATTTTATCCCCGGATGACTCGAGTTTTGAAACACTTTTAAAAAGCAAAATATCATGAGATGAAGTCACTTCAAACAAATTTAAAAAGCTGACCCACAAAGGCTCCAAATTTATCCTGTTTTTCCAACTTTTAAGTTTCATAACAAAAAAAATCTTTTAAAAGAGGTGATGTGGGAACAGCCCCTTAGCTTGTCAATAAAAATTAGGAAACCCTAAATTAACATTGCAAACCCAGTGGGAAAAAAACGAGAGTAGAGAGAACGATGTAAGTAGAGGACATCACTTTTGAAAAAAGGGGCCCCTTTGGGGGCAATGGGTTTCGTGGTTCTAAGCTTTAATTCAAGAGTTTACAAGTTGGGGAAAGGGTAAAAGGATAAGATGGGAAAAAAGCCAAACTACAAAAAGAGGGACCCATTCAGGCATGAGGAATTTTCCTGCAAGAGGTTCCCGTGAGAAAAAAGAAGGGCGTATGAAAATCAGTAAACAAAAAAGGGGTAAATAGTGACAAAATTTTAAGAAGGGAAAGGAGAGGGTTTTTTTCTCAAAGGGGAACAAAAAACAATGGGGGGGCCAGAAAAGAGCCCCTTCTTTACTCCAAGGTGCGGGGGGCAAAAACAAAGTGCACTAAGGGTGGGAAAAATTAAAATGAAGACAAAAGAAGAGGGAAAATAGAGATATTATAGAAGACCCGAAACGATTATGCACAATAAGGAGGGAAGGGGCCCCGCGACAGTACGAAAACTACACAGCATCAAAAGTCAAGTCTGACCCCCAAGCTGTTGTAAAAGCCATATCAAAAGGGAAAAAAAACAGTCAAAGACCAGGGAATTTAGGGAAGGAAGGAAGGGGGGGACTCCCAAGAAAAGACCGAGAAAATATGGGGGGAGCTCATCGTGAGATTCAAAAGGGGGATTTACAGTGGAGGGCCAAAGGGGTCCGGGAAACCCAACAGGGAATACACCAACAAGGAATAAAACCCAAAAAGTGCTGGATTAAATACAAAAAACCGAAGAGGAGGTGAAGAACTGCTAAGTAACGTGATACCTCAAAGGAGGTTTGGGGCCGGGCTCTCTCCCTGGATCCTTAGAAAGGGAGCAGAGACACGTACCACTAACAAAATTTTCAACAAAACCCAATTTTTTAACATATTGAAACTGGGCAACTCCTGGAAAAGTAAATCCCAATTTTTTAGAAAATTGGCATTAAACTACGTCCAGTATAACTGACGTGTTTGTAAAAAAATTCTCAGGAGGAAAATAATTGAGGGACCTAGAAAAGGGAAAATCTTATAACGACAACCACACGGTTTTTAGAGAAGGGTATCCTTTTGTCGCAAACTTAATGGATTTTTTAAAGACAAGGTAACGAAGTATGACACGAATGAAAAATGCGTGGTAAAATTTTCATTTTCTTGACTGCAAGAACCCGTCGACAAAAGTTTTCCCCCAAAAAAAGGTTAATGCAAGAGCTTGAGGATCAGGCACAAAATAACGGAAAAGCCTCCAAAGGATTAGAGAATAGCTGACAGGGGGTGGGAACAACGAATTTATGTTTCCTGGGCGAAGTGTCAAAAATGGGCGACTGTGACTTGCAAAGGGTTCCCCAGGGGGCATTTAAAAACAACAGCTAAAAAACGTGAAAAAAGTGCTGCCAACCCCCTCAAAAACAATTGGTGGGTGCTACAACCTTAAAAAATACGTGGGGTTTATACAACCTCACCCTCCCCCCCCCCCACACAACGTAAAGGGGAAAATTTCCCACGAGGAAAAATAAAGGGAAAATTGAAACCCGACGACACTGGGGGGAAAACCCAGTGAAAGGGAGACATGATAACGCCCTATAAAATACTAAGAGGAATTGGGCATGGTGGGTAAGACGAGAGGTTTTTAGAAATGGAACACAGCAACAAGGGTCATAATGGAATCTGAAGACTCAGATAATTTACAGGGGTGTTAGGAATATTTTTTTCCCCGGGCACCGAGGGTCAGGAAGTAAATAATCTAAGAAAAGATGTAGTGTAGGCACGACCATACCTAGTAGCTACAAGTGAATAGCGGGCCAAAATTAAGAATCCCACCCCCTGCAACGAAATAAGGGAGTACAATGAGTGTACCACACACACACACACACAAAACACACACACACACACACACACACCAAAACAAAACACGCACCCACACACCCACCCCACACACAAACCCCAAAAACACACACACCCCCCACACACACACACCAAAACACACACACCCACGCACAACACACACACGAACACACACACACACAACACACACACACACACACACACGAACACACATACATATACACACACGAACATACACACACACACACACACACACACACACACACACACACACACACACACACACACACACACACACACACACACACACACACACACACACACACACACACACACATTGGCTCCTGGAGTTCAACCCCACCAAGTGCAAAGTCATGAAGATTGGGGAAGGGCAAAGAAGACAGCAGACGGTGTACAGTCTAGGGGACAAGAGACTACAAACCTCACTCAAGGAAAAAGATCTTGGGGTGAGTATAACACCAGGCACATCTCCTTAAGCGCACATCAGCCAAATAACTGCTGCAGTATATGGGCGCCTAGCAAATCTCAGAACATTCCGACATCTCAATAAGTAATCGTTCAGGACCCTGTACACCATGTACGTTAGGCCCATATTGGAGTATGCGGCACCAGTTTGGAACCCACACCTAGCCAAGCATGTAAAGAAACTAGAGAAAGTGCAAAGGTTTGCAAGAAGACTAGTCCCAGAGCTAAGAGGAATGTCCTATGAGGAGAGGTTAAGGGAAATCAACCTGACGACACTGGAGGACAGGAGAGATAGTAAGGACATGATAACAACATACAAAATACTGAGAGGAATTGACAAGATGGACAAAGACAGGATGTTCCAGAGATGGGACACAGCAACAAGGGGACACAGTTGGAAGTTGAAGACACAGATGAATCACAGGGATGCTAGGAAATATTTCTTCAGCCACAGAGTAGTCAGGTAGTGGAATAGTTTGGGAAGCGATGTAGTGGAGGCAGGATCCATACATAGCTTTAGGCAGAGGTATGATAAAGCTAAAGGTTCAGGGAGAGTGACCTAGTAGCAACCAGTGAAGAGGCGGGGCCAGGAGCTTGGACTCGACCCCTGCAACCTCAACTAGGTGAGTACAACTAGGTGAGTACACACACGCACACACGCACGCAAACACACACACACACACACACACACACACACACACACACACACACACACACACACACACACACACACACACACACACACTCACGCACACACACACACAGGAGAGGTTTGCACCCAAGGGTAACATGAATAATGAAAAAGCCAGGACGGGCCCATGGTTCACCCAAAGGTGCAGGGAGGCAAAAACCAAGTGTGCTAGGGAATGGAAGAAATACAGAAGGCAAAGGACCCAGGAGAATAAGGAGAGCAGTCGTAGAGCCAGAAATTAATATGCACAGACAAGAAGGGAGGCCCAACGACAATATGAAAACGACATAGCAGCGAAAGCCAAATCTGACCCGAAACTGTTATACAGCCACATCAGGAGGAAAACAACAGTCAAGGACCAGGTAATCAGGCTAAGGAAGGAAGGAGGAGAGACAACAAGAAATGACCGTGAAGTATGTTAGGAACTCAACAAGAGATTCAAAGAAGTGTTTACAGAGGAGACAGAAGGGGCTCCAGAAAGACGAAGAGCTCGGAAACACCACCAAGTGCTGGACACAGAACACACAACCGAGGAAGAAGTGAAAAGGCTTCTGAGTGAGCTAGATACCTCAAAGGCAATGGGGCAGGATAACATCTCTCCATGCCTCCTGAGAGAGGGAGCAGAGGCGCGATGTGTACCCCTAACAACAATATTCAATACAACTATCGAAACAGGGAGATTGCATGAGGCATGGAAGACAGCAAATGTAGTCCCAATCTTTAAAAAAGGAGACAGACATGAAGCACTAAACTACAGACCAGTGTCAATAACATGTATAGTATGCAAAGTCATGGAGAAGATTATCAGGAGAAGAGTGGTGGAACACCTAGAAAGGAATGATCTCATCAACAGCAGCCAACATGGTTTAAGGGATGGGAAATTCTGTGTCACAAACCTACTGGAGTTCTATGACATGGTGACAGCAGTAAGACAAGAGAGAGAGGGGTGGGTGGATTGCATTTTCTTGGACTGCAAGGAGGCGTTTGACACAGTTCCACACAAGAGATTAGTGCAAAAACCGGAGAACCAAGCAGGGATAACAGGGAAGGCACTACAATGGATCAGGGAATACTTGTCAGGAAGACAGTACGAGTCATGGTTATGTGGCGAGGTGTCAGAGTGGGCACCTGTGACCAGCGGGGTCCCACAGGGGTCAGTCCTAGGACCAGTGCTGTTTCTGGTATTTGTGAACGACATGACGGAAGGAATAGACTCCGAAGTGTCCCTGTTTGCAGATGACGTGAAGTTGACGAGAAGAATTCATTTGATTGAAGACCAGGCAGAACTACAAAGAGATCTGGACAGGATGCAGACCTGGTCCAGCAATTGGCTCCTGGAGTTCAACCCCACCAAGTGCAAAGTCATGAAGATTGTGGAAGGGCAAAGAAGACCGCAGACGGAGTACAGTCTAGAGGGCCAGAGACTACAAACCTCACTCAAGGAAAAAGATCTTGGGGTGAGTATAACACCAGGCACACCTGAATCGCACATCAACCAAATTACTGCTGCAGCATAGGACGCCTAGAAAACCTCAGAACAGCATTCCGACATCTCAATAAGGAATCGCTCAGGACTCTGTACACCGTGTACGTTAGGCCCATATTGGAGTACCAGTTTGGAACCCACACCTAACCAAGCACGTAAAGAAACTAGAGAAAGTGCATAGGTTTGCAACAAGACTAGTCCCAGAGCAAAGAGGTTTTGTCCTACAGGAGAGGTTAAGGGGGAAATCAACCTTACGAAAACTGGAGGACAGGAGAGATAGGGGAGACTTTGATAACGAATACAATACTGATAGGAATTGAAAAGATGGACAAAGACAGGATGTTTCAGAGATGGGACACAGCAACAAGAGGACACAGTTGGAAGTTGAAGAAACAGATGAATAACAGGGATGTTAGGAAGTATTTCTTCTGCCACAGAGTAGTCAGGAGGCGGAATAGTTTGGGAAGCGATCTAGTGGAGGCAGGATCCATACATAGCTTTAAGCAGAGGTATAACAAAGCTCACGGTTCAGGGACAGTGATCTAGTACCGACCAGTGAAGAGGCGGGGCCAGGAGCTTGGACGCGACCCCAGCAACCTCAGCTAGGTGAGTACAACTAGGTGAGTACACACACACACCCACACACACACACACACACACGCACACACGCACATGCACACACACACACACACACATACGCGCACACATACGCACACACACAAGTCAAAGGAGGGTGGGGATCAGGTCACAAGAGGTTGTGGTCAGTCAAGCGACCACTGAGACTCCACATTACACTCCAACACACAAGTCACCTACTTTTCAGACACATAATAAACCCACACATAATTCCACACATAATTACACACACACACACACACACACACATATCCAGACCCACACATGCACTCCCCCCTCCCTCACCAACATCTCACTCCTTCCCCTGATCCCACCCCTCCCTCTTTCACCCTCCCCCTCCCCACCTCTCCCTACTTCCCCCTCTCCCTCTCCCACTCACCCACTTGCTTCTCCCTCCTTCCCACTCCCCATATTCCCCTCTAAATCCCCCTCCCCACCCCTCTCCCACATAGCCACAGTTCTTCCTCTATTTTTACCCGCCCCCCACACTCTGACAAACACACTACTAACCTAATACAGAGAATTACATAGGTTTCCCACTCTGAGGCAATCAGGATAAAACAAAAATGGGTTGCCAGAGAGCAGGAAGGAAAATCAAGGGACAGCAGGAGGAAGCTGCAAAGGAAGATTGGGCAGCAGAGCTCATAAAAAGGGAACATGAATGGGAAAAGAAACTAGAACAACTTAGCATGAGAATGGAAGAGAGGATAGATATGGAAAGCAGGAAGTGGGAGGTGCAAGTCAAAGCAGCAGAGGCTAGGATACAGAGTTTAGAAGAGGAACTGAAAAATCTGAAACAGCCTAAAGAACTAAAGAACATTTTGAGATTGACATCAGAGACTGCTACCTCAGTCACAAATAAGGGGACTGTAGGGAAAGGAGCAAAACTGCATGTAGAAGCTCTATCAGAGGAGACTGTAGTAATGAAAGAGCTAACTATATGTGGAGGCCCTAACAGACCACAGAAGAGCCCAGGGAAAGCCAAGAAGGGAAAATGACAGGCCACTGAGCCCAAGTACATTAGCTAGTGAAACTGAAAAAAGGAAAGCTGCAATGGAGGAAATAAAATTGAAAGAGGGGATACACAAGGATATGCAGTGGGAGAATGAAAGGGTGAGGTCAGTCTTTGTGTATGGGCCCCAAGAAGTTGGGGAGAAAAATATGAAGCAAGAAAACAAGGGAAAAAAAAAAGCAATTGAAAGCATCATAAAAGCAACGGGAAAGAAGATGACAGACACAGCTGAAAAATTTTCGGGGAATAGGGGGTTTGCAAAAAAAGAACCCGGCATGAAAGAATCAAGGAGACATCCCCAGATTAATAGCACTCACAGAAAAAAAAACTCATCAGAATAATAACAGATTCAATTCTTTCCACCCGGGATATCAAATCCTCAGGAAAGACAGAGGGAGGAGAGGGGGAAGAGGAGGAGTTTCACTGTCATTAAAAACCAGGGGGGGTTTTGGGTTTTGAGAAAATGGAAGGAATGGATGGCACGGGCGAAAGGGACTACTTAGTAGGAAAAACTCCAGTCTGAGGGACATAAGGTGATAATTGCAGTAATGTACAACCCGCCACAGAACTGCAGGAGGCCAAGGAAGAATACGATGAGAGAAAACAGAGCAATTGTCGAACACTAGCCGAGGTGGCCAGGAGAGCACACATGGGGGGAGCAAAGTTACTAGTTATGGGTGATTTCAATCACAAGGAGATTGACTGGAAAAACCTGGAGCCTCATGGGGGTCCCGAAACATGGAGAGCCAAGATGATGGATGTGGTACTGGAAAACCTCATGCATCAACATGTTAGAGACTCTACCAGAGAGGTGAGGATGAACCAGCAAGACTGGACCTTGTATTCACCTTAAGTAGTTCGGACATCGAGGATATCATGTACGAAAGGCCACTGGGAGCTAGTGATCATGTGGTTCAAGTGGAGAGAGTAGCAGGAATAGGTTGGGAAAAACCAAACTACAACAGGGGGAACTACACAGGCATTAGGAACTTCCTGCAAGACATTCAGTGGGAGAGCGAACTGACAGGAAAAAAAGTACAAGAAATGATGGACTATGTGGCAACAAAATGCAAGGAGGCAGAGGAGAGGTTTGTTCCCAAGGGAAACAGAAATAATAGGAAGAACAGAACGAGTCCTTGGTTCACCCAAAAGGTTTTAGGGAGGCAAAAAAACTAGGGTGTACTAGAGAATGGAAAAGGTAAAAGAAGACAGAGAACTCAGGAAAACAAAGGGGATTAGTCCGAAGAGCCAGAAACGAATATACACAGATAAGAAGGGAGGCTCGCGACAATATGAAAATGACATAGCATCGAAAGTCAAATCTGACCCGAAGCTGTTGCATAGCCACATCAGGAGGAAAACAAAAAGTCAAGAACAGGTAATTTAGACTGAGGAAGAGGGTATGGGGAGTTCACAAGAAACGACCGGGGGAGGAATGTCAGGAGACAACCGAGATTTAAAGAAGTATTTAGTGGAAACCAGTAGGACTCCAGGAAATCAGAACAGGGGGAACACCAGCAAGTGCTGGATGAGGTACACATAACCAAGGAGGGGGGTGAAGAAGCTGCTATGCGAACTTGACACCTCAAAAAGGGGGTGGGACCAGGGCATCTCTCCGTGGGTCCTTAAAGAGGGGAGCAGAGATACTGTGTGTTTCCATTAACAAAGATCTTCAACACATCAATTGAAACTGGGCAACTCTCTGAAGTATTGAAGATGGCAAACGTAGTCCAATTTTTTAAAAAGGGAGACAGACATGAGGCACTAAATACAGACCTGTATCACTAACGTGTATAGTATGCAAAGTCATGGAGATCATCAGGAAAGGGGAGTGGTGGAGCACCTGGGAAAGAAACAAGTGTATAATTGACAACCAGCACGTTTCAGAGAAGGAAAATCCTGTGTCACAAACCCACTGGAGTTTTTTTGACAAGGTGACAGAAGTAAGAAAAGAGATTGCATATTTTTGGACTGCAAGAAGGCCTTCGACACAGTTCCTCACAAGAGGTTACTGCAAAAGCTACAGGATCAGGCACACATAACAGTAAAGGCACTGCAATGGATCAGAGAATACCTGACAGGGAGGCAACAACGAGTCATGGTACGCGACTAGGTGTCAGAGTGGGCGCCTGTGACAAGCGGGGTTCCACAGGGGTCAGTCCTAGGACCTGTGCTGTTCTTGGTATATGTGAACGACATAACGGAAGGGATAGACTCAGAAGTGTCCTTGTTTGCAGATGATGCGAAGTTAATGAGAAGAATTAAAATCGGATAAGGATCAGGCAGGGACTACAAAGAGACCTGGACAGGCTACAAGCCTGGTCCAGCAACTGGCTCCTTGAATTTAACCCTGCCAAATGCAAAGTCATGAAGATTGGGGAAGGGCAAAGAAGACAGCAGACACAATATAGTTTAGATGGCCAAAGACTGCAAACCTCACTCAAGGAAAAAGATCTGGGGGTGAGTATAACACCGAGCATATCTCCTGAGGCGCACATCAATCAGATAACTGCTGCAGCATAAGGGCGCCTGGCAAACCTACGGATAGCGTTCCTATACCTCAGTAAGGATTCGTTTAAGACTCTGTATACCATTTACGTCAGACCCATACTGGAGTATGCAGCACCAGTTTGGAATCCACACCTAGTCAAGCACGTCAAGAAATTAGAGAAAGTGCAAAGGTTTGCAACAAGACTAGTCCCAGAGCTAAGGGGATTGTCCTACGAAGAAAGGTTGAGGGAAATCGGCCTGAAGACACTGGAGGACAGGAGGGTCAGGGGAGACATGATAACGACATATAAAATACTGCGCAGAATAGACAAGGTGGACAAAGACGGGATGTTCCAGAGAAGGTACACAGACACAAGAGGTCACAATTGGAAGTTTAAGACTCAGATGAATCAAATGGATGTTAGGAAGTATTTCTTCAGTCATAGAGTAGTCAGGCCGTGGAATAGCCTAGAAAGTGACGTAGTGGAGGCGGGAACCATACATAGTTTTAAGGCGAGGTATGATAGAGCTTATGGGGCAGGGAGAGAGAGGACCTAGTAGCAATCAGCGAAGAGGCGGGGCCAGGAGCTGTGACTCGACCCCTGCAACCACAAATAGGTGAGTACAAATAGGTGAGTACACACCAGAAACACACACAAATACTTACATACAAGCACACACACATACACAAACACATACACTCACTACATGGGTGTGTGACTTGACCCCTGCAACCACATTTAGGTGAGTACACACACACACACATGCGCACGCACACACACACACACACACACACACATCACACACACACAACACACACACACACACACCATGTGCCTATACCAACGTACACCATCATCACAGAAACGAAAAAAATAAATCACACCGAACTGCATGTGATTTTGAAATAAAAACAAAAAAAGTAAATAAAAACAACAGGGAAATGAGAGAAACTTGAGCAATGTGTCAGTGGGTAAATTTTTTGTGTTCATTCAAATAACACAAAACAAAATTTTTTTTTTGTGTGAAGGGGTCGAGAAAAGTGGGAAAAACCCAA
>NC_069432.1:43522457-43546924 GCF_026875155.1 Cherax quadricarinatus
TTTTTTCGTTTCTGTGAATGATGGTGTTGGGTTTAGGCAATGGGGGTGTTGTGTGGGGGTGTGTGTGTGTGTGGTGTGTGTGTGTGTGTGTGTGTGTGTGGGGTTGTGTGTTGTGTGTGGGGGGGGCGTGCGCATGTGTGGGGTTGGTACTCACCTAAATGTGGTTGCAGGGGTCAAGTCACACACCCATGTAGTGAGTGTATGTGTTTGTGTATGTGTGTGTGCTTGTATGTAAGTATTTGTGTGTATGTTTCTGGTGTGTACTCACCTATTTGTACTCACCTATTTGTGGTTGCAGGGGTCGAGTCACAGCTCCTGGCCCCGCCTCTTCGCTGATTGCTACTAGGTCCTCTCTCTCCCTGCCCCATAAGCTCTATCATACCTCGCCTTAAAACTATGTATGGTTCCCGCCTCCACTACGTCACTTTCTAGGCTATTCCACTGCCTGACTACTCTATGACTGAAGAAATACTTCCTAACATCCATTTGATTCATCTGAGTCTTTAACTTCCAATTGTGACCTCTTGTGTCTGTGTCCCTTCTCTGGAACATCCCGTCTTTGTCCACCTTGTCTATTCTGCGCAGTATTTTATATGTCGTTATCATGTCTCCCCTGACCCTCCTGTCCTCCAGTGTCTTCAGGCCGATTTCCCTCAACCTTTCTTCGTAGGACAATCCCCTTAGCTCTGGGACTAGTCTTGTTGCAAACCTTTGCACTTTCTCTAATTTCTTGACGTGCTTGACTAGGTGTGGATTCCAAACTGGTGCTGCATACTCCAGTATGGGTCTGATGTAAATGGTATACAGAGTCTTAAACGAATCCTTACTGAGGTATAGGAACGCTATCCGTAGGTTTGCCAGGCGCCCTTATGCTGCAGCAGTTATCTGATTGATGTGCGCCTCAGGAGATATGCTCGGTGTTATACTCACCCCCCAGATCTTTTTCCTTGAGTGAGGTTTGCAGTCTTTGGCCATCTAAACTATATTGTGTCTGCTGTCTTCTTTGCCCTTCCCCAATCTTCATGACTTTGCATTTGGCAGGGTTAAATTCAAGGAGCCAGTTGCTGGACCAGGCTTGTAGCCTGTCCAGGTCTCTTTGTAGTCCTGCCTGATCCTCATCCGATTTTATTCTTCTCATTAACTTCGCATCATCTGCAAACAAGGACACTTCTGAGTCTATCCCTTCCGTTATGTCGTTCACATATACCAAGAACAGCACAGGTCCTAGGACTGACCCCTGTGGAACCCCGCTTGTCACAGGCGCCCACTCTGACACCTAGTCGCGTACCATGACTCGTTGTTGCCTCCCTGTCAGGTATTCTCTGATCCATTGCAGTGCCTTTACTGTTATGTGTGCCTGATCCTGTAGCTTTTGCAGTAACCTCTTGTGAGGAACTGTGTCGAAGGCCTTCTTGCAGTCCAAAAATATGCAATCTCTTTTCTTACTTCTGTCACCTTGTCATAAAACTCCAGTAGGTTTGTGACACAGGATTTTCCTTCTCTGAAACCGTGCTGGTTGTCAATTATACACTTGTTTCTTTCCAGGTGCTCCACCACTCTCCTCCTGATGATCTCCATGACTTTGCATACTATACACGTTAGTGATACAGGTCTGTAGTTTAGTGCCTCATGTCTGTCTCCCTTTTTAAAAATTGGGACTACGTTTGCCATCTTCAATACTTCAGAGAGTTGCCCAGTTTCAATTGATGTGTTGAAGATCTTTGTTAATGGCACACACAGTATCTCTGCTCCCTCTTTAAGGACCCACGGAGAGATGTCTGGTCCCACCGCCTTTGAGGTGTCAAGTTCGCATAGCAGCTTCTTCACCTCCTCCTTGGTTATGTGTACCTCATCCAGCACTTGCTGGTGTTCCCCCTGTTCTGATTTCCTGGAGTCCTACTGGTTTCCACTCTAAATACTTCTTTAAATCTCGTGTTGTGCTCCTGACATTCCTCTCGGTCGTTTCTTGTGAACTCCCCATCACTCTTCCTCAGTCTGATTACCTGGTTCTTGACTGTTGTTTTCCTCCTGATGTGGCTATGCAACAGCTTCGGGTCAGACTTGACTTTCGATGCTATGTCATTTTCATATTGTCGCTGAGCCTCCCTTCTTATCTGTGTATATTCGTTTCTGGCTCTTCGGCTAATCTCTTTGTTTTCCTGAGTTCTCTGTCTTCTGTACCTTTTCCATTCTCTAGTACACCTAGTTTTTGCCTCCCTACACCTTTTGGTGAACCAAGGACTCGTTCTGTTCTTCCTATTATTTCTGTTTCCCTTGGGAACAAACCTCTCCTCTGCCTCCTTGCATTTTGTTGCCAAATAGTCCATCATTTCTTGTACTTTTTTTTCCTGTCAGTTCGCTCTCCCACTGAATGTCTTGCAGGAAGTTCCTAATGCCTGAGTAGTTCCCCCTGTTGTAGTTTGGTTTTTCCCAACCTATTCCTGCTACTCTCTCCACTTGAAGATCGACTATGTAGTCGAAGCACAGAACCACATGATCACTAGCTCCCAGTGGCCTTTCGTACATGATATCCTCGATGTCCGAACTACTTAAGGTGAATACAAGGTCCAGTCTTGCTGGTTCATCCTCACCTCTCAGGTAGAGTCTCTAACATGATGATGCATGAGGTTTTCCAGTACCACATCCATCATCTTGGCTCTCCATGTTTCGGGACCCCCATGAGGCTCCAGGTTTTCCCAGTCAATCTCCTTGTGATTGAAATCACCCATAACTAGTAACTTTGCTCCCCCCATGTGTGCTCTCCTGGCCACCTCGGCTAGTGTGTCGACAATTGCTCTGTTGCTCTCATCGTATTCTTCTCTTGGCCTCCTGCAGTTCTGTGGCGGGTTGTACATTACTGCAATTATCACCTTATGTCCCTCAGACTGGAGTGTTCCTACTAAGTAGTCCCTTTCGCCCGTGCCATCCATTCCTTCCATTTTCTCAAAACCCCACTGGTTTTTAATGAGCAGTGAAACTCCTCTTCCCCCTCTCCTCCCTCTGTCTTTCCTGAGGATTTGATATCCGGATGGAAAGATTGAATCTGTTATTATTCTGATGAGTTTTGTTTCTGTGAGTGCTATTATATCTGGGGATGTCTCCTTGATTCTTTCATGCCGGGTTCTTTTTTTTGCAAACCCCCCTATTCTCCGAAAATTTTCCAGCTGTGTCATGTCATCTTCTGTTGCTTTTATGATGCTTTCAATTGCTTTTTTTCCCTTGTTTTCTTGCTTCATATATTTTCTCCTCAACTTCTTGGAGCCCATACACAAAGACTGACCTCACCCTTTCATTCTCCCACTGCATATCCTTGTGTATCCCCTCTTTCAATTTTATTTCCTCCATTGCAGCTTTCCTTTTTTCAGTTTCACTAGCTAATGTACTTGGGCTCAGTGGCCTGTCATTTTCCCTTCTTGGCTTTCCCTGGGCTCTTCTGTGGTCTGTTAGGGCCTCCACATATAGCTTAGCTCTTTCATTTACTACAGTCTCCTCTGATAGAGCTTCTACATGCAGTTTTGCTCCTTTCCCTACAGTCCCCTTATTTGTGACTGAGGTAGCAGTCTCTGATGTCAATCTCAAAATGTTCTTTAGTTCTTTAGGCTGTTTCAGATTTTTTCAGTTCCTCTTCTAAACTCTGTATCCTAGCCTCTGCTGCTTTGACTTGCACCTCCCACTTCCTGCTTTCCATATCTATCCTCTCTTCCATTCTCATGCTAAGTTGTTCTAGTTTCTTTTCCCATGTCATGTTCCCTTTTTATTGAGCTCTGCTGCCCAATCTTCCTTTGCAGCTTCCTCCTGCTGTCCCTTGATTTTCCTTCCTGCTCTCTGGCAACCCTTTTTTGTTTATCCTGATTGCCTCAGAGTGGGAAACCTATGTTTAAATTTTCTGTATTAGGTTAGTAGTGTGTTTGTCAGAGTGTTTGGGGGGGGGGTAAAAGTAGAGGAAGAACTGTGGCTATGTGGGAGAGGGTGGGGAGGGGGATTTAGGGGGAATATGGGAGTGGGAAGGAGGGAGAAGCAAGTGGGTGAGTGGGAGAGGGAGAGGGGGAAAGTAGGGAGAGGTGGGGGGGGGGAGGGTGAAAGAGGGAGGGGTGGGATCAGGGGAAGGAGTGAGATGTTGGTGAGGGAGGGGGAGTGTATGTGTGGGTCTGGATATGTGTGTGTGTGTGTGTGTAATTATGTGTGGAATTATGTGTGGGTTTATTATGTGTCTGAAAAGTAGGTGACTTGTGTGTTGGAGTGTAATGTGGAGTCTCCCGTGGTCGCTTGACTGACCACAACCTCTTGTGACCTGATCCCCACCCTCCTTTGACTTGTGTGTGTGCGTATGTGTGCGCGTATGTGTGTGTGTGTGTGTGTGCATGTGCGTGTGTGCGTGTGTGTGTGTGTGTGTGTGTGTGTGTGTGTGTGTGTGTGTGTGTGTGTGTGTGTGTGGTGTGTGTGTGTGTGTGTGTGTGTGTGTGTGTGTTTTGTGTGTGTGTGTGTACTCACCTAGTTGTACTCACCTAGCTGAGGTTGCTGGGGTCGAGTCCAAGCTCCTGGACCCGCCTCTTCACTGGTCGGTACTAGGTCACTGTCCCTGAACCGTGAGCTTTGTTATACCTCTGCTTAAAGCTATGTATGGATCCTGCCTCCACTAGATCGCTTCCCAAACTATTCCGCCTCCTGACTACTCTGTGGCAGAAGAAATACTTCCTAACATCCCTGTGATTCATCTGTTTCTTCAACTTCCAACTGTGTCCTCTTGTTGCTGTGTCCCATCTCTGAAACATCCTGTCTTTGTCCATCTTTTCAATTCCTATCAGTATTGTATGTCGTTATCATGTCTCCCCTATCTCTCCTGTCCTCCAGTGTCGTAAGGTTGATTTCCCTTAACCTCTCCTCGTAGGACATACCTCTTAGCTCTGGGACTAGTCTTGTTGCAAATCTATGCACTTTCTCTAGTTTCTTTACGTGCTTGGCTAGGTGTGGGTTCCAAACTGGTGCCGCATACTCCAATATGGGCCTAACGTACATGGTGTACAGAGTCCTGAGCGATTCCTTATTGAGATGTCGGAATGCTGTTCTGAGGTTTTCTAGGCGTCCATATGCTGCAGCAGTAATTTGGTTGATGTGCGATTCAGGTGTGCCTGGTGTTATACTCACCCCAAGATCTTTTTCCTTGAGTGAGGTTTGTAGTCTTTGGCCCTCTAGACTGTACTCCGTCTGCGGTCTTCTTTGCCCTTCCACAATCTTCATGACTTTGCACTTGGTGGGGTTGAACTCCAGGAGCCAATTGCTGGACCAGGTCTGCATCCTGTCCAGATCTCTTTGTAGTTCTGCCTGGTCTTCAATCAAATGAATTCTTCTCGTCAACTTCACGTCATCTGCAAACAGGGACACTTCGGAGTCTATTCCTTCCGTCATGTCGTTCACAAATACCAGAAACAGCACTGGTCCTAGGACTGACCCCTGTGGGACCCCGCTGGTCACAGGTGCCCACTCTGACACCTCGCCACATACCATGACTCGCTACTGTCTTCCTGACAAGTATTCCCCGATCCATTGTAGTGCCTTCCCTGTTATCCCTGCTTGGTTCTCCGGTTTTTGCACTAATCTCTTGTGTGGAACTGTGTCAAACGCCTCCTTGCAGTCCAAGAAAATGCAATCCACCCACCCCTCTCTCTCTTGTCTTACTGCTGTCACCATGTCATAGAACTCCAGTAGGTTTGTGACACAGAATTTCCCATCCCTTAAACAATGTTGGCTGCTGTTGATGAGATCATTCCTTTCTAGGTGTTCCACCACTCTTCTCCTGATAATCTTCTCCATGACTTTGCATACTATACATGTTATTGACACTGGTCTGTAGTTTAGTGCTTCATGTCTGTCTCCTTTTTTAAAGATTGGGACTACATTTGCTGTCTTCCATGCCTCATGCAATCTCCCTGTTTCGATAGTTGTATTGAATATTGTTGTTAGGGGTACACATCGCGCCTCTGCTCCCTCTCTCAGGAGGCATGGAGAGATGTTATCCGGCCCCATTGCCTTTGAGGTATCTAGCTCACTCAGAAGCCTTTTCACTTCTTCCTCGGTTGTGTGTTCTGTGTCCAGCACTTGGTGGTGTTTCCGAGCTCTTCGTCTTTCTGGAGCCCCTTCTGTCTCCTCTGTAAACACTTCTTTGAATCTCTTGTTGAGTTCCTAACATACTTCACGGTCATTTCTTGTTGTCTCTCCTCCTTCCTTCCTTAGCCTGATTACCTGGTCCTTGACTGTTGTTTTCCTCCTGATGTGGCTGTATAACAGTTTCGGGTCAGATTTGGCTTTCGCTGCTATGTCGTTTTCATATTGTCGTTGGGCCTCCCTTCTTGTCTGTGCATATTAATTTCTGGCTCTACGACTGCTCTCCTTATTCTCCTGGGTCCTTTGCCTTCTGTATTTCTTCCATTCCCTAGCACACTTGGTTTTTGCCTCCCTGCACCTTTGGGTGAACCATGGGCCCGTCCTGGCTTTTTCATTATTCATGTTACCCTTGGGTGCAAAACCTCTCCTTTTTGTGTGGTGGTGAGTGTGTGTGGTGATGTGTGTGTGTTGTGTGGTGTGTGTGTGTGTGTGTGTTTTGGGGTGTGTTTTTGTGTGTGTGTGTGTGTGTGTTTGCGTGCGTGTGTGCGTGTGTGTACTCACCTAGTTGTACTCACCTAGTTGAGGTTGCAGGGGTCGAGTCCAAGCTCCTGGCCCCGCCTCTTCACTGGTCGCTACTAGGTCACTCTCCCTGAACCTTGAGCTTTATCACACCTCTGCCTAAAGCTATGTATGGATCCTGCCTCCACTAATCGCTTCCCAAAAATATTCCACTACTTGACTACTCTGTGGCTGAAGAAATATTTCCTAGCATCCCTGTGATTCATCTGTGTCTTCAACTTCCAACTGTGTCCCCTTGTTGCTGTGTCCCATCTCTGGAAATCCTGTCTTTGTCCATCTTGTCAATTCCTCTCATTTTTTGGGGTAGGGTTGTTATCTGTCCTTACTATCTCTCCTGCCCTCCATTTGTCGTCGGGGTTGATTTCCCTTAACCTCTCCTCATAGGACTTCCCTCTTTGTTTGGGGGATATTTCTTTTTGCAAACCTTTGCATTTCTCTATTTTCTTTACAAGCTTGGCTGGGTTTGGGGGTTTCCCAAACGGGGTTGCCGAAATACCCAATAGGGGCCCTAACGAAACATGGTGTACGGGGGCCCTAACGATTATTTATTGGGAGGGTGGAATGTTCTGAGATTTGCTTGGCGCCCATTTTACTGCAGCGGGTTATTTGGCGGGATGGGGCCCCTTAAAGGGGAGATGTGCCTGGTGTTATACTCACCCCAAAAACCCTTTTTTTGATTTTGGAGGTTTGTGTCTCGGGGTTCCCTAGACTGTAACCTTTCTGTTTGTCTTTTTTCCCCTTTTCCCCCAATCTTCATGACTTTGCATTTGGTTGGGGTTTTAAAACTCCAGGAGCCAATGTTTTGTTTTGTGTGTGTATGTATTTTTCGTGTGTGTATATGTATGTGTGTTCGTGTGTGTTTTGTGTGTGTTTTTCTTTTGTTGTTTTGTGTTGGGTGTGTGTGTGTGCGTGGGTGGGGTGTGTTTGGGTTTGTGTGTGGGGTTGTGTTGTGGGGTTGTGTGTGTGGGGGTTTTGGGGTGGGTTGTGTGGGTGGGTGTGTGTGTGTTGTGTTGTGTGTGTGTGTGTTGTGTGTGTGTGTGTGTGTGTGTGTGTTGTGTGTGTGGTGTTGTGTGGGTGTACACTAAAATTTTTACTCCCCTTTTATTCTCGTTAAAGAGGTAGTTTCATAATTTCTGGCCCCCCCTTATTCCTTGAAAGCAAATGGGTTTAGGGCCCGTGCCTACCTACTTTTCCCTTCAAAATTTTTTCTTACTTCCGGGACCCCTTTTTGTGATAAAAAAAAAATACTTCCTAACTTTCCCTGGGGAACTCATCGGGTTTCTTCAGTTTCCACTTTATCCCCCTTGTTGCTGTTTTCCCATTTCTGAAACCTTGTCTCTATCCACCATGTCAATTCCTTTTATTTTTTTATTTCTTTAAATATGTCTCCCTTTCATTTCGTGTCCCAAAGGTGTGTCGGGTTTAATTTTCCCTTTTATTTTCCTCGTTGGGACATTCCCCTTTCGTATGTTTTGTGGGAGGGAGGGTGGGGTTGGGTTTAAACCCACGTATTTGTGGGGTTTTGAAAGCACACCAATTTGTTTTTGAGGGCCGTAGAGACATTCTCAAGGTAGCTGTTGCTATGACGGGCCCCCTGGGGAAACCTTGAAGTCAAGTTCCCCCAAATTTGGAACTTCGCCCAGGTACCTTTAAAATCGTTGTTGCCTCCCTGTCACCCTTTTCTCTTTTCCTTGGATTTCCCTTTTTCCCTTTTTTATGTGTGCCTGACCCCTCAAGCTTTGCTTTAAACCCTTTTTTGGGAATTTGTGTGGGACGGGCTTCTTGCAGCCCAAAGGGAAAATAAATTTTACCCCGAAATTTAATTCGTTCAAACTTCCGTTCCCTTGTCAAAAAAACTCTTTAAAGTTTGGACCCCAGGATACCCCTTCTCGAAACCGTGTGGGTTGGTCTTTCAAAAGGGTTTCCTTTCTAGGGGGCTAAATTATTTTCCCTCCGGAAAATTTTAAAAATTTTACCGTCAGTTTTTAACTGGACTGTGTTTAATGCCTCGGGATTTTAAATTTGCCTACTTTCTCAAAAATTTGGGGGGACTACATTCCGGGTTGGGTTTTTCCAGTTTCAATATGTTAAAAAATTTTGTTTTTTGAAAATTGTTGTTGGGTTTAAAGTGTCTCTGCCCCTTTTTTCTAAGGATCCCGGGAGTGTCGGCCCCACCTCCTTTGAGGTATCACGTTCACTTAGGCAGCTTTTCCCCCCTTCCTCTTCGGTTGGGGGTTTTCTCCAAGCACTTTTTTTGGTTTTTTTCCTTTTTGGGTTTGTATCCCCCTGTTGGGGTTTCCCCCGGGGGCCCTTTGTCTCCACTGAAAATTTCCCCTTTGGGAATCTCAGGGATGAGCCCCTTCTCATACTTCTCGGCGTTTCTTGTGGCTCCCCACCTTCCTTCCTTGCCTGTTTTACGGGTTTCCTTGGGACTGTTTTTTTCCCTCCTGATATGGTTTTAAACGGTTCGGGTCAGACTTGATTTTTGGGATGCTGTGTAGTTTTCTTTACTGTGCGGGCCTCCCCCCTTATTGGCATAATCGTTTCTGGCCCCCTTCTACAATTTTATTCTTTTTCTGCTTTTTTTGGTTTCAGTATTTTTTCCCACCCTCTAGTGCATTTTGTTTTTTCCCTCCCACCCCTTGGAGTGAAGAAAAGGGCTCGTTTTTGGCCCCACCCTTTGCTTTTGTTACCCTTGAGAACAACCCCCCCTTTGCCTTTTTTTGTCATTTTGTAATCATTTTTTTTAAATATTTTCAAAACGACTTCTTTTTTCTCACTGAACCTTTTGGGCGGGAAAAATTCCTCATGCCTTTATCGTCCCCCCTTTTTTTAGTTTGGTTTTTCCCAAATCTTACTCCTGTTTCCTCTCCCTTTTTAACTCATGAATTCAAAGTTTAAAAACCCACGAAACCTTTTAGCTCCAATGGCCCTTTCATAGTGTGTCCTTATTACATCTTTTCTCTCTCTCTTCTTTTTTTTTACCCCAGGGTTTGACAATTTAATTTGGGGAAATTCCCTATTTATTGCAAGCTAAGAGCTGTTCCCAAACATCACCCCCCATTTAAAAAGCTTTTTTTATTGTTATGAAACATAAAAGTTGGAAAAGGATGAAGTTGGAGCTTCTGTGGGTCAGCATTTTCTTTTTGATGAAGGGGGATTTTCATTCATGATTTTTATGCTGTATGAAAGTTTTTTCAAACTCAAAGTATCCTGGGCGATAAATGTTCTCAGAGAATTTGATGTTCTGGAAAAAGGGAAACACCCAGAGTGAAGTTGCTGCTTTCTGCCGTCTTGTGGTAAAAAAAGCTAGTTTCCCTTGCTGTCCTCGACCCAAAGTGAAATTATTTTGACAATTTTGGCTTGACCAAAACCCTACCTTGTATTAACTTTTCCTCCTGTGTTTGAAGGCTCTGCTGAAAGACGGGTAAAATGGGGTCCCTTGCTTGTCTACTTGCCCAAAGAAAATTTCCGCGAGGGAGATGGGAGACAGGTAAACAAAGAAAGGGGAAAGCATACTAAAAGGTTTTGTTTACTTTTGGCCCTCATGCGATTCTTGAAACCCCCCTTACTGTCGAGAAAATAGGGAGATAGTCAAATTTGCTTTTAAGTTTCCCTAGCCCCCTTTTTTGCAAGATTAACAACGTGGTTTTTTTGTGGTCAGTTTGGACCCAAAATTTTTCACCCCAATTTATAAAACTACTTCCCGAATAAAAATTCCCTTTCCTTCTTGCTACTCCTCTGGCATTACAATCATGGTCCCTTTAGGGGACCACCCTTTATGTTTTTCAGGTGAAATTGGGGTTACCTGACATCTTTTTCCCCCCGGTAAATATAGCTCTTGGGGGGTTTGATTGATGTAGCTTGAGACGCTGTCATTTTTCTCTTGGAAAAATTTAAATGCCAGAGTCAGCGCCCAAATATATAGGGGTTTTTCTAGGTGAGTAAAAAAAGATCATTGAAGCAGAAAATTCCAAAACCAATGGCCCTAGCCCCTTTGGGCTGTGGAAACCCCTTGGGCCCCCAATAGGATGTTTTTGTGTTTCTCTTCCTTAAAAAATTCCCCTTAGGGATTACCATTAAAGAAATCAAGGGGAAAAACATAGTGTAGAGTCTCCCAAATTCCCCAATGCTTGCAGTTTTTGGGAAAAGGGCCCTGGTGACAAAACTCGGTTGAAAGCCCCAGGAATGTCTGCTGCTCCCACACAGCGGGACTTTGGTTTTCACCCGGGGGAACTGGTGCCCAATTAGTTAAAGGGGGAACAACATCAGCACCCAAAGGAAACCCTTTTCCCTGAAGGTCTTTAAAACTTTTATTAGGCGTGCGAAACATGCAAGTTAGAGGTGTTGTTAGCTGGTCTGCACATCTACTCAGCAATCTTGGGTCCATTGTCTGAGCCAAAAACCCCTTTTCTTGGTCAATGAATTTAAGAAGAAAAAGCACCCCCTCTTTTGCATTATTGTCACCACTGAAGCTTAACACAATTCTTGAAATTTAAAGCTTGATTGGAACTTGGTATTTTGGCAGCAAAGTTTTCGGCATAGAGGTCCGTTTTCTCAGACTGCTAGTAGAAAGTGGTTGCACCCTGCAATATAGCGATAGAAAAAGTTCAACGGGGCCGGTACCCTTGTCAGTTTTGGGCCCGGTTTTGGAGTCCACTTACCTGATGCTAGTTTCTCTTTGTGTCCACCTCCCTTTTTAACTTAAACCCATATGCCTACGGGTTTCGTCTATGCAATTTCCCTTTTTAAAAAAAGATTCCCTGGAGCCCTGGGGGAGGGTTTCGGGGGTCAACCCCCCGCGGTTTCCGGCGTGGGGGACAAGGCCCTTTGCGGGGGAAACCCGGGGTCTGTTTCAAGGGGACTGTTATGCAAAAAACGCACGAAAATTTGATGTGAATCATAGCCGGGGTGGTCATTATGACTTAAGGTGCTGCCCAAAGGGGGCCTTCTTTGAAGACGTAGGGGTCTATTGGTAATTACCTTTGTTGTGGAGACAGTTAAAACCAGTCTTGGGCCCCAGAAAACTTTTTGGTTTTGCCCTCCCCAGTGTACTCTTGGCTCCCCTGCTTTTAAATTGGGGGAAAATGTTTAAAATTCTCCTCCCAAAGTCTTTTGTTTCATGGGGGGTTATTTTCGTGTGCAAGTTTTGGTTATAATCCCTTATTTTTTTCCCAAAAAGTGATATTACCTGTATCTCTCTGCCTGCATTCCGGGGGAATACAAATCAAGAGCCTTCAACATTCCCTTTAAATTTACTTTCCCCTTTTCGTACTTACTTTGTGCCATAAAAAGTTTTTTTGTCAATTTCTAGGTCATCAATTTCGCCTTGAATTGAGAGTTTTTTTTCAGCAGTATTCCAAAGCCTAGGGGAAACCCAAGCGATTCAAGAAAACCATCATGGGCTTGGCCCCCCTAGTTTAAAAGGGGTTTTCCCCATACCCATCCTGTCATTTTTCCTAGTAGAGGGTGGTATTACATTGTTGTGGTTTTTTGAACCAGATCCTTGACTTTATCTCCCCACAGGCCCTTAAAATTACTTTTTCGTTTTATTTATGGCTAGAATTTGTTGTTTACCAAATTTACAGTTTTTATTTTTTAAAAGTTTTCCATATCTGAGTAGTTGAAAAAATTTTTTCCCCATTGAACTTCATATTGTTTTGGTGGCCCAAATTTTAAAACTTGGGGGTTTTCGTCGGGTTGGATTTTGCGGTGGGCTTCGTTTGGGGGTCACTGCCCCTGGCAAAACTGGGTGTCATCTGCAAAGGAAAAGATGCAGAGCTTTGGCCCTTTTATTCTTAGGTTAGATATGAGGATGGGAATTGGGAAAAAGGGGGCGAGTCTGTTTCCTTGTGGAAAAGGCTTTTCGCTACCCCGAAGCTAGGGGGAGGTGCGAAAGGGAAAAAATTATTTTTTTTTTTTTTTTTCTAATTTCCCCTGAAAATTTTTTTCCTTTATTTAAACAGCATTTCCAAAATTTTAACCCGTGTGTTTGTTTGTGACTTTTTGCCTTAAAAAAATTGAAAAAATTATAGTGTCCAGTTCTATAGAGCAAAAAAAATGTCCCTTATCTACAAAATTTTGGGTTTGAGTACAATAATTAGTTTGGAAAAAAATGAAAGATATGCGCTAATAGTCTTTTGTTTCCCAAGTGTTTCAGCTAAGATGTTAATAGATTGCATAATAAAAAAATTTTTGAAGTTTATTTTTTTTTTTTGGGCTTTTTCGGAGATAAACCCAAAGGGAAAAAACCCGCAATAGAAATTTTCCGGGAAATTTCCCCCTCATTGACGTAACGTGTGCAAAAACATTAAAACTCTTTTTAAAACTTTTCGAAGAAAAAGGAAAAAAGGTCAAAAATTATTCCAGGACTTATTCGTTTTCTGGTTTAAAAATCTACGGTGATGACGCGCCACATTTCAGTTTTGTTGCAAAACCTTTAACCCCATGTTGGGAAACCCAAGGCGACTGCCCCTCTTATCCCCTCCCCGCCTTGAATTGAGTTTCCCCAAGAAGTTTTCAATGTAGTGTTTAAATTTTATCCCCTCAACCGGGCTTGTCCTGTTATTCCTTTATCAAAATTTTGTGCACTATTATTTTCACCAAAATTTTTTAATGTCTTTATACCTTAGCAATCCTTTTACTTAGCGTAACAGCCTCTCTACAATGAAAAACCGAACCAAGGTGATCTGGGAGGTTCGTAAAATAAATTTCTAGTGAGGGATGTGTTCTTGTTGTAGATTCAAAAGTGTCCAGTGAAGGCATTCACTTGGTTGTCAAATCCTCTTGGAGAAGAGGATTCCAATCGGTGGCGGGGAGCCCAGGCAAAGGGCTGGCCAGTTAATTCTTTCCCATTGCAGGGGTTTTGCCCTGTGGACCCTCTTGTTTTGGGTTTTGGGGTCTTAGGTGTGTAAAAAAAAGCTTGTGGTCAGAATATCCAAAAATAGTGAGGGGTTAACAATTTTATATTTCCCTTTTGCCCGTTTATCACAAACTGGGGGCAAGGGAAAGGGAAACCGAGATGTGAGTAGGGGAAAACAACAAAGTTCGCATGTCAAACCCCCTGCAAAGGTTATCAAAGTTCCTCAGTATAGGGGTGTTTTTTGAGGTCCAAAAACTTATGATACCCTTGACAGTTGTGTTGGAGAGAAGGGGTCCACATTTTCACCCCGGTGTTTAAGGGGGGGCTGCATGTTGCTATGGGTCTGGACATTGGGACATTTCTAGTACAGAGGTACTAGAGCTTATGGAGAGGGTTGGAGAAAAAATTTAAAAAGGTAGGGATGGCAAATCAATGTGTGTGCTTTTACACTTTTTAAAAAGAAGCACACAGCAACCCTCCTTGCCCCTTTCCCGTCTCTTTCCCTCCCCTTTAGGTGTAGCTAGCAATTTTTTTGCAAAATGTTCTGATGTTTCCCGTGTCCAAAAATTTTTTCAACAACAGTTTCCCCTATTTTCGGGACGTTTGAAATGTTCACAAAAACTGTTTTGTGCTCTCCAATAATTTTTAAAGAAACCCCTAATTTCTTTCCCACAAGAACTGTTCCCCAGGCCCCTGCCGATGTGTTCAGCTTGAAAGTGGTGGGTTTTGTCAGAAGGGATAAACTGCCTTTTTCTTGAGGGCAGATTGGGCAACCCAGGGCCCCCCTGTAGGATTTTAGGTCCGTGGTCTTGTATAAGGCACAAAAACCCCCTGCTGGGCTGAGATAGGGTTAAACTGAGTGGGTTTAAAGGGAAAGTGTTCACCAAATTCAGAGTCCCGCTGGTCTGTTCCCAGAACAAGTCTCTAAACATTTTAATTTTTGTCGTCAAGTTCCTTTCTTCCCTTCCCTTTATGATCCTCTTGGGTTTCCCCCCTTGTGGCAGTAATTGGGACCCCCGGTATTTGCAGGGGAGTTTTTAGTGGTCTGCCTCCCCCGGTGGCCCGCGACAACCTGCTTTGGTGCCTTTGGGGGGGGGTTTTTTAATTTTCCCCATATTTTTTTGGGGGCTGTTGAAAAATGATTTATTGTGTATTGATGAACTTTTTTTTCTCTCTTAATAAAAACAAATTCTGGGTTTTTTGTAAAAGAGCATTAATTTAAAAATAAATTTTTAAAAAAATATCCATATCCCAAAATTTTGGTATATTAGCCGGGAATTTTTTTACATTGGCAGAATAAAACCCCCCGGGGCTTTCCCGGGTGGTTTCGTGTCTTCCCAAAATTAAACCCCATATGCAAAAACGTTAAGGCAATTTTTTTTTTACTTTAAATAATTCTTCCGTTTGTTTAAAAAGTGTTTCTTTTCCCCCTTTTCCCCCTTTAGGAGGCAGCTGTGTAGGACTCACTGTCAAGGGGCAGGTGTGGGAAAAAAGGTCCCACATAGCTGCTTGGGGGGCCCCGGGAAAGTTCAAGGGGGAAAATCAACCCTATAGTGTCATGGGGGGGAGGTGGGGGGAACGCACACTCCTGCCCCCCAGTTTTCAAGGGGGTGGAGGGGAATCATGCCCCACCCCCCAAAAAAAACCTGGCCCTTTTTTGGGGAAAGGGGTTTGGGGTTTATTGTATGATTGAATTCCCGTTGCTTCATTTTTTTTTAAATTAAAAAATTTATGTAAAAAAAAAAGCATCTTAACATAGCAAACCCTCCCCCTTTTCTTTGAAAAAATTTTTTTATTTAAGTATAGTCTAAAAAACTGCAACGGGCACAAAAAAAAGAGGTTTTTGAAAGTTTTGTCTTGGGTTTCAAAACGAATCATTCATTAAAAACAAACCCACACTAAATTTTCGTAAGTACTTCGGGGCGACAAAAATTTTTTTATTACAAATATTGTCAGAGACAAGTTGGAAAAAAAATTGTTTGGGGGTTTTTGGGTTTTGGGGGGGAGGAGGGGAAGGGGGGAGATAAGAGGGGGGGGAGAGAGGGAAAAAACATTTTAGTTTGAAAAAAGGGGACAATTGGGGGATAGGAGAGAAGGGAGGAACGGAGAAAAGAAAAAGGGCAGATATATTAAAAAAAAAAAAAGACAGGATGGTAGAGAGAGAGAGGGGGGGAGGGGAGAAGAGAGAGGGGAGAGAAGGGGGAAAAATTTCTGGCAAGGAGTTTCAGCGGGTTTTGGTTTTCTCATTTTCATTAGGCAGAAGAGTATCCAGTGATATTCCCCAGTTGTTTAAAAAAAACCTCTCTTTGTTTTCGTAAATTTTGTTTTTTCCCTCAATCTTAAATGCGCAACGAAACCAAAAAAATATGTTTAAGTTGAGAGATTTGATAAATTTTGGCCCCAGTTTGAGGGAAAATACACATTTTTCTTACTTGCTTCTCCCCTTTCGTTTTCCCCGTGGGTTTTTCGGGTTTTTATCGATCAGGGGTTCCTGACCCTTTTTTTCCCAAAAATCATCATAATAGTTTTGTAAGATTTATGGAGAGCACCAGATGATTATTTTTCACCTTGGCACATCCTGTTGAGTCTTTTCATTTCAGCAGAATTGGGAAAAAGGAAGCAAAGGGGGGAAAGTAAAAAACCTACTAAGAAGGGCGAACTTTCATCACAAAAATTTTTTAAGGGGCTTCACGGAACTGAAGAGCAACAACTAAACCCTTCCCCCAGGGAAAAGGGAGATTTTTTAATCACTATGGGCAATGTCGTAGGTTATTTATAGTTAATAAAGATAATATAAAATTTTTATATATTATATTTTATTATATTTTATATATTTCTATATTATTTTTATTATATAATATATATTTATATATTTTTATTTTTATTTTTTTTTTCAACAAGTCGGGGGTCTTCCCCCCGAGGCAGGGGGGGACCCCCAAAAAAAAAAGAAAATCCCCAAAAAGAAAAATTTCTTTCTCATCATTAAAACTTTCACCACACCCCCACATTATCAAAGCTTTTGCAGAGGTTTCTCAGGATTTTTTAAAGTTTGAAGCATTTATGTATAAAGGGTACAAAACATATCCCCCCAAACTGCCAAAATCCCAACCCCTCCTTTAAAGTGCAGGGGATTTTTTATTCCCCCCTTTCCCGGACTCAAGTTTCCCATATATGGGAAAAAAACGGTTTCCCTGAATCCCTTCCTTAAAAATTACCTGCTCACACTCCAAAGATCGTCAGGTCCAAGTATTATTCGTCTCCCTTTTATCCATTTTAAAAACGTTTAGCACGCTTACTGGAAGTCCCAAACCCTCGCCCACAAAAACCCCTTTACCCCCCCTTTTTCCCAAACCCCTTTTGAGGAACGACCCTACCCCCCTTTCCTTCCCCTATAGATTTATATGCTTTTCCCTGGGCATTTTAATTTTTTTCCCTTTTTCTTTTAAATGACCAAACCACCCCAACAACCCTTTTTTGCCCTCTGACTAATGCTTTATTAAATTTCCCCCACCTTCTTCCCAATTTCCCCACTCCGAATTTTCTGCCTAAAATTTACCCAAAAAACCCTTTTCCCCTTAAAACAGGACATCTCCCTTTCCTCCCAAACCCTCCCCCTCGTGGGCATTTTCCACCAAGGGCCCAAAAACCTTAAAAAGTGTTGGTACTTTTTTTTACTTTCTTTTCATTCCCTTCTTTGCCTCCATAAAAATAACGTTTTTTGGGCTCCCCCCTTTACCCCAATGCACCCCCTCACCTTTTTTTTCCCCCATCAATTCTTGATTAACCTCATCCTTTATTTAAAACCATGCCGGGCAAGTCAATTTCCCAAAATATCTGAAAAAAATTCACCCTTTTTCCATACTTTCCTCCTCCCCAATTTGGGTTCCCAAATTTTTTTTTTCTAAATAAATTTTTTTTCTCATTACTCTTTTTCTATGTTCACTTTTTTAACTTTCTCCTTTTAAAAATTTAAAAAATCATCCCCCTAACCCTTTTCAATTTTTTTTTTTAGGGTTTTTCCCAAAAAGCACAGTATCTCAGCAAAAAAATAAAAATGTGTCAATTTCCCCTTTTGATTTTGATTCCCCCAAAAATTTTAAAATCCCACCCCTCTCCCGAACACCCTAGCATTTACTTCTTTTACAACCCCATCTATAAATATATTAAACAACCATGGTGACATTACACATCCCTGTCTAAGACCTACTTTTACCGGGAAGTATTCTCCCTCTCTTCTACACACCCTAACCTGAGCCTCACTATCCTCATAAAAGCTCTTTACAGCATTTAGTAACTTACCACCTATTCCATAAACTTGCAACATCTGCCACATTGCTCCTCTATCCACTCTATCATATGCCTTTTCTAAATCCATAAATGCAATAAAAACTTCCCTACCTTTATCTAAATACTGTTCACATATATGCTTCAATGTAAACACTTGATCTACACATCCCCTACCCACTCTGAAGCCTCCTTGCTCATCCGCAATTCTACATTCTGTCTTACCTCTAATTCTTTCAATTATAACTCTACCGTATACTTTTCCTGGTATACTCAGTAAACTTATTCCTCTATAATTTTTACAATCTTTTTTGTCCCCTTTCCCTTTATATAAAGGGACTATACATGCTCTCCGCCAATCCCTAGGTACCTTCCCCTCTTTCATACATTTATTAAACAAAAGTACCAACCACTCCAACACTATATCCCCCCCTGCTTTTAACATTTCTGTCATGATCCCATCAGTTCCAGCTGCTTTACCCCCTTTCATTCTACGTAATGCCTCACGTACCTCCACCACACTTACATTCTGCTCTTCTTCACTCCTAAAAGATGGTATACCTCCCTGGCCAGTGCATGAAATTACCGCCTCCCTTTCTTCCTCAACATTTAAAAGTTCCTCAAAATATTCTCGCCATCTACCTAATACCTCCCTCTCCCCATCTACTAACTCCCCTACTCTGTTTTTAACGGACAAATCCATACTTTCCCTAGGCTTTCTTAACTTGTTTAACTCACTCCAAAATTTTTTCTTATTGTCATTAAAATTTCTTGACAGTGCCTCTCCCACTCTTTCATCTGCTCTCCTTTTGCACTCTCTCACCACTCTCTTCACCTTTCTTTTACTCTCCATATACTCTGCTCTTCTTATATATATTATATATATATATATTTATTTATTATTATTATCACACTGGCCGATTCCCACCAAGGCAGGGTGGCCCGAAAAAGAAAAACTTTCACCATCATTCACTCCATCACTGTCTTGCCAGAAGGGTGCTTTACACTACAGTTTTTAAACTGCAACATTAACACCCCTCCTTCAGAGTGCAGGCACTGTACTTCCCATCTCCAGGACTCAAGTCCGGCCTGCCGGTTTCCCTGAACCCCTTCATAAATGTTACCTTGCTCACACTACAACAGCACGTCAAGTATTAAAAACCATTCGTCTCCATTCACTCCTATCAAACACGCTCACACACGCCTGCTGGAAGTCCAAGCCCCTCGCACACAAAACCTCCTTTACCCCGTCCCTCCAACCTTTCATAGGCCGACCCCTACCCCGCCTTCCTTCCACTACAGACTGATACACTCTTGAAGTCATTCTGTTTCGCTCCATTCTCTCTACATGTCCGAACCACCTCAACAACCCTTCCTCAGCCCTATGGACAACAGTTTTGGTAATCCCGCACCTCCTCCTAACTTCCAAACCACGAATTCTCTCCATTATATTCACACCACACATTGCCCTCAGACATGACATCTCCACTGCCTCCAGCCTTCTCCTCGCTGCAACATTCATCACCCATGCTTCACACCCATATAAGAGCGTTGGTAAAACTATACTCTCATGCATTCCCCTCTTTGCCTCCAAGGACAAAGTTCTTTGTCTCCACAGACTCCTAAGTGCACCACTCACCCTTTTCCCCTCATCAATTCTATGATTCACCTCATCCTTCATTGACCCATCCGCTGACACGTCCACTCCCAAATATCTGAATACATTCACCTCCTCCATACTCTCTCCCTCCAATCTGATATCCAATCTTTCATCACCTAATCTTTTTGTTATCCTCATAACCTTACTCTTTCCTGTATTCACTTTTAATTTTCTTTTTCACACCCTACCAAATTCATCCACCAATCTCTGCAACTTCTCTTCAGAATCTCCCAAGAGCACAGTGTCATCAGCAAAGAGCAACTGTGACAACTCCCACTTTATGTGTGATTCTTTATCTTTTAACTCCACGCCTCTTGTCAAGACCCTCGCATTTACTTCTCTTACAACCCCATCTATAAATATATTAAACAACCACGGTGACATCACACATCCTTGTCTAAGGCCTACTTTTACTGGGAAATAATTTCCCTCTTTCCTACATACTCTACCTTGAGCCTCACTATCCTCGTAAAAACTCTTCACTGCTTTCAGTAACCTACCTTCTACACCATACACCTGCAACATCTGCCACATTGCCCCCCTATCCACCCTGTCATACGCCTTTTCCAAATCCATAAATGCCACAAAGACCTCTTTAGCCTTATCTAAATACTGTTCACTTATATGTTTCACTGTAAACACCTGGTCCACACACCCCCTACCTTTCCTAAAGCCTCCTTGTTCATCTGCTATCCTATTCTCCGTCTTACTCTTAATTCTTTCAATAATAACTTTACCATACACTTTACCAGGTATACTCAACAGACTTATTCCCCTATAATTTTTGCACTCTCTTTTGTCCCCTTTGCCTTTATACAAAGGAACTATGCATGCTCTCTGCCAATCCCTAGGTACCTTACCCTCTTCCATACATTTATTAAATAATTGCACCAACCACTCCAAAACTATATCCCCACCTGCTTTTAACATTTCTATCTTTATCCCATCAATCCCGGCTGCCTTACCCCCTTTCATTTTACACAACTTTATTAACATATTATGTTAAAACTCTGTACACACACACACACACACACACACACACACACACACACACACACACACACACATCTGCGACCTTCACATTCATTTACGAAACAAGAGAAACAGAGATTATTATATTTTTTTTAAAGTTTTCATGGAGGAGATTTAGAGATTCGCATTTGACACTCATCAATACACAATATGTGACACTCATACACAATATGTGACACTCATACACAATATGTGACACTCATACACAATATGTGACACACACAGACAGTGACACTCATACACATTACGTAAACATTGCACTTATTCTTACAAAATAACATGTACACATGACACACATACACAATAACACATAAGCATTACATTCATTCATTCATACATAAGAATATGTATACATGACACAGTCCTTCACTAGTGTCACAAACGAGTGGCGTCTTTATATATTTACATGTTTCACAAACAATGTCGTCAAAATACAGTAAACTATCGCATAAATGAATGTAAAAATACATATATATGTGTATGTTTGTGCGCTTGTTAGCCTTTCAATGTCATATGAAAATGACCAATAAATAAATAAAAATGAAAACAGTGTAATATTTAATACAGTTTTGATGGAGGTGGAAAAGTTCTTCAACACTTGAACATTCATCTACATAAAATAAAACACTTACCAATACTTTTAAACTGATAAATAAGCAAGAAAATCTCGTACTTAGACTAAATTCATACTGTAATATAAAAGGATTTCCAAAATTTACGTTCTTAATTAGCCTCTCGAGGTGGCGAACTGTGTGAGGGCAGCTTGGTGGTGTCTAGCTGGACTACGGTCCAGGCTGTCTTGGTGGGTGTATTACTGACGCACAGTTTTTCTGTGTGTGTCACCTCCAAGTAATTCCACCCACCTGGGACAGTCTCTATCCGTGACCAGATAAGACAAGACCAAGTTTCCATGCAGCGAGGTCACTGTAGGGTGGCAACCGCTGACTCTGGGGGGAAGTGGGGAAGGGAGTCCACAGTGGTGACACTAGTGGACTCCATGAGACACTGAATCCGGGGAAGGCACCGCTTGACTTGGGGAAGTGGGGAAGGGAGTCCACCTGAGGTGAATAAGTGGACTCCTGGAGACACTGATCCGGGGAAGGCACCGCCCGACCTTAGGTATTTGGGGAACGGAGACATCCGGACGAGCGGATGGATTCCTGGATCATAAACTTGGGGAAGGTGTGTTGTGCTGACCTTGTGTAAGTGGGGAGGGAAGAGATCCGGCGGTAGACGGAAGGATTCCCACGGATACCATGATCCTAGGGAAGCATGGAATACATGCAGTTGAGCTGACCTGGGGTAAGTGTGGGAAGGGAGAGCATCCGGAGCGAGCGGATGGATTCCTGGAGCATTAACTGGGTGAAGAATGAATACATGCTGTTGAGGTGACCTTGGGTATGTGGGGAGGGGAGAGACATTCCATGAGCGAGCGGATGGATTCCTGGATACTGAATGGTGTAATGCATGTATACATGCAGTTGAGGGCTGACCTTGGGTAAGTGGGAAGGGATGATTATCCGGCGGTAGACGGATAGGATTCTGGATAAAAAATGATCTGAAGAGGCATGATTACATGCAGTGAGGTGACCTTGGGTTAGTGGGGAAGGGGGAGACATCGGAGCGAGCGGATGGATTCCTGGATACCATGGAACCTGGGGAAGGCTGAATACATGCAGTTGAGGTGACCTTGGGGTAAGTGGGGGAAAGGGGGAGGACATCCGGGAGCGAGCGGACGGATTCATGATACATGAAACCTGGGGAAGGCAAGAATACATGAAGATTTGAGGCTGACCTTGGGTACGTGGGGGATGGGTAGAACATACGGCGGTAGAGGGAGGGAATTCCTGGATACATGATCATAAGGAAGCAAGAATACCGCTGACTAGAGGAAGTGGGGATGGAGTCCACTCAGGTGACACAAGAAGACTCATGGAGAACACTGATCCGGGGAAGGCACCGCCGACCTTAGGTAAGTGGGGAAGGGGGAGAATCCGGAGCGAAGCGGATGGATTTCTGGCATACATGAAACCTGGGCGGAAGGCATGAATACATGGCAGTTGAGGCTGACCTTGGGTAAGTGGGGAAGGGATGATCATCCGGCGGTAGACGGAAGGTTCTGGATTTAATGATCCTGAGAAGGCATGGAATACATGCAGTTGAGGTGAACCTTGGGGTAAGTGGGGAAAGGGGAGACATCCGGAGCGAGCGGATGGATTAACTGGATACATGAACTGTGGTAGGCATGAATACGTGAAGTTGAGGCTGACCTTGGGTAAGTGGGGAAGGGGAGACATCCGGGATGCGAGGCGGTGGGATTCCTGGATACTATTTGAACCTGGGGAAGGCCGTGAATACATGAAGATTGAGGCTATCTTGGGTAAGTGGCGGAAAGGGTAGCATCCGTGTGGTAGACGGATGGATCTGGATACATGATCCTAAGGAAAGCAAGCGTGCCCAACGGTTTGGGGCTTTATTCCCACCCCAGCCTCCTACGTAGCCACGGTGGTTTTTCCCACTCCAGCTCCTGACAGTAGCCCGGTGGCGTTTTTCCCCCAAACTCCAGCTCCCTACAGTAGCCACGGGGGCGTTATTCCCCCTCCAGCCTCCTTGACAGTAGCCACGGGATTTCCCCCTCCCACCCCTTTTACCGCTGCCCAAAGGGAAGTGGGATGGGAGTCCCTCAGGGACACAAGCAGCTCCGGGAGACACGATCCGGGGAAGGCACCCCCGCCTTAGGAAGGGGGGAAGGGGGACACCCGGGGAGCGAACGGAGGATTCCGGATTCCCTGAATTGGGAAGGTTGTGGTTGAGGCGACCTTGTGTAAGTGGGAAGGGGAGACCCGGGGCGAACGGATGGTTCCTGGCACTAAACCGGGGGAAAGGGCCCCGAGGCTGGAAGGCAAAGAAGGGGAGAGAGAGAAGAGGCGGGGCTGACCTTGGAACGGGAAAAAGGGGAACATCCGGGGGCCCAGAAGTTCCTGGACACAGAACCGGGGGAAAGGCGGGGGGGGGGGGCCCCTTAAAGACGAACCACGGGCCTCCACGGCAAGGTCTGGAAAATAAAGAGATAAACTCTGGGGCTAAAGTGGTCGAAAAATTTAATTTTATTGTTATTATTTTTTTACTATTCATAAATTTTAAGATTTGGGTTTATGTTTGGGTTCAAAAGCGTCGACCCAACAGTAGTTGGGTCTTATTCCCACTCCCGCCTCCTACGTAGCCACGGGGATGTTATTCCCACTCCAGCGTCCCTGACAGTAGCCCGGTGGGGTTAATTCCCCCCCCAGCTCCCTACAGTAGCCACGGGGCGTTTTTTCCCTCCAGCCCCCTTGACAGTAGCCAGGTGATGTTACTCCCCTCCAACCCCGTGAAAATAGCCAGGGGTGTTATTCCCCCCAGTTTCCCTGACGTAGCCCCGGGGTGTTATTCCCACTCCTCCCCCCCCTGACGTGCCCGGTGGTGTTATTCCCCCTCCCGTTCCCTGCAGTAACCACGGTATGTTTTTTCCCCCCTCCTCCCTCCCTGCAGTAGAAAATTTGAGTTTTTCCCATCCAGTTTTCCCGACAGACCACGGTGAGTTATTCCCCCTCCCCGCCTCCCTACGTAACCACGGGGTGTTAACTAGCCCCCTTTACGTACACTTGTTTTCCCACTCCTTTTTCCCCCATAACCCCTGTGTTATTCCCCTACCTCCCTGACGTACCACTGGGTTACTATGTCTTTATTTTGTTTCTGTATTGACCTTCTGTGTTTTTTGTTTCATTTTGTTTATTGACTTTTTTGGGTACTTAGTTTATCTTTTTTTTAACTTTTTGATTTTTGTTTACTTGTACTGATTTTTGTTACGGCGTACTGGTCTTTATTTCTGAACTGGTCTTTTGTGTTTCGTTGCTCGTGTTATATTTTTAAAATCCTTTGTGGACTGAAAATTAGTCTTTTGGATTT
>NC_069432.1:43547424-43567424 GCF_026875155.1 Cherax quadricarinatus
TTTTGCCACATAGTCCATCATTTCTTGTACTTTTTTTTCCTGTCAGTTCGCTCTCCCACTGAATGTCTTGCAGGAAGTTCCTAATGCCTGAGTAGTTCCCCCTGTTGTAGTTTGGTTTTTCCCAACCTATTCCTGCTACTCTCTCCACTTGAAGCTCAACTATGTAGTCGAAGCACTGAACCACATGATCACTAGCTCCCAGTGGCCTTTCGTACATGATATCCTCGATGTCCGAACTACTTAAGGTGAATACAAGGTCCAGTCTTGCTGGTTCATCCTCACCTCTCTGGTAGTGTCTCTAACATGTTGATGCATGAGGTTTTCCAGTACCACATCCATCATCTTGGCTCTCCATGTTTCGGGACCCCCATGGGGCTCCAGGTTTTCCCAGTCAATCTCCTTGTGATTGAAATTACCCATAACTAGTAACTTTGCTCCCTCCATGTGTGCTCTCCAGGCCACCTCGGCTAGTGTGTCGACAATTGCTCTGTTGCTCTCATCGTATTCTTCTCTTGGCCTCCTGCAGTTCTGTGGCGGGTTGTACATTACTGCAATTATCACCTTATGTCCCTCAGACTGGAGTGTTCCTACTAAGTAGTCCCTTTCGCCCGTGCCATCCATTCCTTCCATTTTCTCAAAACCCCACTGGTTTTTAATTAGCAGTGAAACTCCTCTTTCCCCTCTCCTCCCTCTGTCTTTCCTGAGGATTTGATATCCGGATGGAAAGATTGAATCTGTTATTATTCTGATGAGTTTTGTTTCTGTGAGTACTATTATATCTGGGGATGTCTCCTTGATTCTTTCATGCCGGGTTCTTTTTTTTGCAAACCCCCCTATTCTCCGAAAATTTTCCAGCTGTGTCATGTCATCTTCTCCTGTTGCTTTTATGATGCTTTCAATTGCTTTTTTTCCCTTGTTTTCTTGCTTCATATATTTTCTCTTCAACTTCTTGGAGCCCATACACAAAGACTGACCTCACTCTTTCATTCTCCCGCTGCATATCCTTGTGTAT
The DNA here is from genome assembly GCF_026875155.1 of Cherax quadricarinatus. Taxonomy (NCBI): domain Eukaryota; kingdom Metazoa; phylum Arthropoda; class Malacostraca; order Decapoda; family Parastacidae; genus Cherax; species Cherax quadricarinatus. The sequence goes on from NC_069432.1 coordinate 43,548,437, forward strand.
CCCCTCATTCAATTTTATTTCCTCCATTGCAGCTTTCCTTTTTTCAGTTTCACTAGCTAATGTACTTGGGCTCAGTGGCCTGTCATTTTCCCTTCTTGGCTTTCCCTGGGCTCTTCTGTGGTCTGTTAGGGCCTCCACATATAGCTTAGCTCTTTCATTTACTACAGTCTCCTCTGATAGAGCTTCTACATGCAGTTTTGCTCCTTCTTTCCCTACAGTCCCCTTATTTGTGACTGAGGTAGCAGTCTCTGATGTGAATCTCAAAATGTTCTTTAGTTCTTTAGGCTGTTTCAGATTTTTCAGTTCCTCTTCTAAACTCTGTATCTAGCCTCTGTGCTTTGACTGCACCTTCCACACTTCCTTGCTTCCATATCTATCCTCTCTTCCACTCTCATGCTAAGTTGTTCTAGTTTCTTTCCCCTTCATGTTCCCTTTTTATGGAACTCTGCTGCCCAAGTGGGTGAGTGGGAGAGGGAGAGGGGGAAGGGGGAGAGGTGGGGAGGGGGGAGGGTGAAAGAGGGATGGGTGGGCATCAGGGAAGGTGGAGATGTTTGAGTGGGGGAGGGGGGAGTATATGTGGAGCTGGATATGTGTGTGTGTGTGTGTGTAATTATGAGTGGAATTATTGGTGTGGGTTTATTATGTGTCTGAAAATGTAGGTGACTGGTGTGTTGGAGTGTAATGTGGAGTCTCAAGTGATCGCTTGACTGACCACAACCTTCTTGTGACCAGATCCCCACCCTCCTTTGACTTGTGTGTGTGCGTATGTGTGCGCGGATGTGATGTGAAGTGTGTGTGTGGCATGTGGTGTGTGCGTGTGAGTGTGTGTGGTGTGTGTGTGTGTGTGCTGTTGTGTGTGTGTGTGTGTGTTTTTTGTTTGTGGTGTGTGTGTTAACTCACTAGTTGTATCACTAGCTAGTTGCTGGGGTCGAGTCCAAGCTCCTGGCCCCGCCTCTTCACTGGTCGGTACTAGGTCACTCTCCCTGAAACCGTGAGCTTTGTTATACCTCTGCTTAAAGACTATGTATGGATCCTGCCTCCACACATCGCTCCCAAACTATTCACTCCTGACTACTCTGTGGCTGAAGAAATACTCCATAACATCCCTGTTATTCATCTGTTCTTCAACTTCCAACTTGTCCTCTTGTGCTGTGTCCAGCTTGGAACATCTGTCTTTGTCATACTTGTCATTCCTATCATTATTTTTGTATTTCGTTATCATGTCCCCCCTATCTCTCCGTCCTCTAGTGTCGAGGTTGATTTCCTAACCTACTTCTCGTGGACATACCTCTTAGTCTGGGAACTATCTTGTTGCAAACCTATGCACTTTCTCTAGTTTCTTTACGTGCTTGGTTAGGTGTGGGTTCCAAACTGGTACTCCAATATGGGCCTAACGTACACGGTGTACAGAGTCCTGAGCGATTCCTTATTGAGATGTGGAATGCTGTTCTGAGGTTTTCTAGGCGTCCATATGCTGCAGCATTTTGGTTGATGACTTTGCGATTCAGGTGTGCCTGGTGTTATACTCACCCCAAGATCTTTTTCCTTGAGTGAGGTTTGTAGTCTCTGGACCTCTAGACTGTACTCCGTCTGCGGTCTTCTTTGCCCTTCACAATCTTCATGACTTTGCACCCCCCCCCCCCCCCCCCCCCCCCCCCCCCATTTTTTTTTTGGTGGGGTTGAACTCCAGGTGCCAATTGCTGTACCAGGTCTGCATCCTGGGTCCAGATCTCTTTGTAGTTCTGTCTGGTCTTCAATCAAATGACATTCTTCTCGTCAACTTCCGTTATCGCTAAACAGGACACTTCGGGTCTATTCCTTCCGTCATGTCGTCACAAAATACCAGAAACAGCAGTGGACCTAGGAACTGACCCCTGTGGGACCCCGCTGGTCACAGGTGCCCACTCTGACACCTCGCCACATACCATGACTCGCTGCTGTCTTCCTGACAAGTATTCCCCGATCCATTGTAGTGCCTTCCCTGTTATCCCTGCTTGGTTCTCCGGTTTTTGCACTAATCTCTTGTGTGGAACTGTGTCAAACGCCTCCTTGCAGTCCAAGAAAATGCAATCCACCCACCCCTTTCTCTCTTGTCTTACTGCTGTCACCATGTCATAGAACTCCAGTAGGTTTGTTCAGGTTTTCAGTTTAATATGTTTATTATGCACCCCATACCCATCCTGTGGGCGGTAGTCAAAAGATTACAGAGGTACATAATGGGTCCAGGGACTGGGCCTCAAAGTTTTGATAGCTGAGCAAGTTACAGAGGTAATGAATTCACAATTTACAAAGGTAATGAACTCACAATTTACAAAGGTAATGAACTCCAGGTAGGTCTAGTCACAATCATGACAAGTTACAAAGGTATTTACAGATTACAGAGGTACACAATGGGTCCAGGGTCCGGGCTCCAAAGTTTTGATGGCTGAACTAGGTACAAGGTAATGAACTCACAAGTTACAAAGGTAATGAACTCACAAGTTACAAAGGTAATGAACTCACAAGTTACAAAGGTAATGAACTCACAAGTTACAAAGGTAATGAATACTGTAAGAATGGTTACTTACGTTTATACATGGCTGCAATCATGAACAAATTAGTGACACAGAATTTTCCATCCCTTAAACCATGTTGGTTGCTGTTGATGAGATCATTCCTTTCTAGGTGTTCCACCACTCTTCTCCTGATAATCTTCTCCATGACTTTGCAGTACTATACATGTCAGTGACACTGGTCTGTAGTTTAGTGCTTCATGTCTGTCTCCTTTTTTAAAGATTGGGACTACATTTGCTGTCTTCCATGCCTCATGCAATCTCCCTGTTTCGATAGTTGTATTGAATATTGTTGTTAGGGGTACACATCGCGCCTCTGCTCCCTCTCTCAGGAGGCATGGAGAGATGTTATTCGGCCCCATTGCCTTTGAGGTATCTAGCTCACTCAGAAGCCTTTTCACTTCTTCCTCGGTTGTGTGTTCTGTGTCCAGCACTTGGTGGTGTTCCCGAGCTCTTCGTCTTTCTGGAGCCCCTTCTGTCTCCTCTGTAAACACTTCTTTGAATCTCTTGTTGAGTACCTCACATACTTCATGGTCATTTCTTGTTGTCTCTCCTCCTTCCTTCCTTAGCCTGATTACCTGGTCCTTGACTGCTGTTTTCCTCCTGATGTGGCTGTACAACAGTTTTGGGTCAGATTTGGCTTTCGCTGCTATGTCGTTTTCATATTGCTTTTGGGCCTCCCTTTTTATCTGTGCATATTAATTTCTGGCTCTACGACTGCTCTTCTTATTCTCCTGGGTCCTTTGCCTTCTGTATTTCTTCCATTCCCTAGCACGCTTGGTTTTTGCCTCCCTGCACCTTTGGGTGAACCATGGGCCCGTCCTGGCTTTTTCATTAGTCATGTTACCCTTGGGTGCAAACCTCTCCTGTGTGTGTGGGTGCGTGTGTGTGTGTGTGTGTGTGTGTGTGGTGTGTGTGTGTGTGTGTGTGTGTGTGTGTGTGTTTGCGTGCGTGTGTGCGTGTGTGTACTCAGCTTGTTGTACTCACCTAGTTGAGGTTGCAGGGGTCGAGTCCAAGCTCCTGGCCCCGCCTCTTCACTGGTCGCTACTAGGTCACTCTCCCTGAACCATGAGCTTTATCACACCTCTGCCTAAAGCTATGTATGGATCCTGCCTCCACTACATCGCTTCCCAAACTATTCCACTACCTGTCTACTCTGTGGCTGAAGAAATACTTCCTAGCATCCCTGTGATTCATCTGTGTCTTCAACTTCCAACTGTGTCCCCTTGTTGCTGTGTCCCATGTCTGGAACATCCTGTCTTTGTCCATCTTGTCAATTCCTCTCAGTATTTTGTATGTTGTTATCATGTCCTTACTATCTCTCCTGTCCTCCAGTGTCGTCAGGTTGATTTCCCTTAACCTCTCCTCATAGGACATTCCTCTTAGCTCTGGGACTAGTCTTGTTGCAAACCTTTGCACTTTCTCTAGTTTCTTTACATGCTTGGCTAGGTGTGGGTTCCAAACTGGTGCCGCATACTCCAATATGGGCCTAACGTACACAGTGTACAGGGTCCTGAACGATTACTTATTGAGATGTCGGAATGTTCTGAGGTTTGCTAGGCGCCCATATGCTGCAGCAGTTATTTGGTTGATGTGCGTTTAAGGAGATGTACCTGGTGTTATACTCACCCCAAGATCTTTTTCCTTGAGTGAGGTTTGTAGTCTCTTGTCCCCTAGACTGTAACCGTCTGCTGTCTTCTTTCTTCCCCTTCCCCCAATTTCATGACTTTGCTGGTGGGGTTGAAGCCCAGGTGTCCAATGTGTGTGTGTGTGTGGTGTGTGTCTCTAGTTTGTACTCACCTAGTGTGAGGTTGCGGGGGTCGAGTCCGAGCTCCTGGCCCTCGCCTCGTTCACTGATCGCTACTGGTTCACTTCTCTGTCCCGGAGCCGTGAGGGTTTTGGGTCATACTCTGCTTTAAAGCTATGTTGGGAGTCCGGTGCCTCCACTATCGCTTCCCAAACTATGCCACTTACTGTACTACTCTGTGGCTGAGAAAATACTTCCTAACATCCCTGCTTATTCTCGTTCAAGGTAGTTCTTATGCTTCCAACTGATGTCCCCTTGTTACTGTGGTCCAATCTCTGACACTCTCTTTTCCACCTTGTCAATGTCTGGTGTGTTGATGTTGTCGTGTGTCTGTCTTCTCTGTGTATATGATTTCGTTGTTCGTTGTGTGTGTGTGTGTGTGTGACTGTGTCGTTCGTGTCGTTGTCTGGGTTTTTGTCGTGTGTCTGTGTCTTGTGTGTGTTGGGGTGTGTTGTGTGTGTGGGTGTGGTGTGTGTGTGTGTGTGTGTGTGTGGTGTGGTGTGTGTGGTGTGTTTGTGTGTGTGTGTGTGGTTGTGTGGGGGCGTACACTCAATTGTTCTCACCTTATTCTCGTTGCAGAGGTAGATTCATAATTTCTGGCCCGCCTATTCACTTATAGCTACTAGGTATGGTCGTGCCTACACTACATCATTCTCCAGATTATTCAACTTCCTGACACCTCTGTGACTGGGGAAAAAAAACTTCCTAACATCCCTGTGACTCATCTGAGTCTTCAGATTCCACTTATGACCTTTTTTGCTGTGTTCCATTTCTGAAACCTCTCGTCTCTATCCACCATGTCAATTCCTCTTAGTATTTTTATATGTCCGTTTATCATGTCTTCCCCCACACACTCGTGTCCCTCCAGTGTCGACAGGTCAATTTCCCTATTATCTTTCCTCGTAGGACATCTCCTACTAATGTGTGTGTGGGGGGGAGGGTGAAGGTTGTATCACTCCAGTATTTTGGAGGGTTGAGCAGCAACCAAGCTGTTTTTGAGGCGTAGCATTACTTTTCACAAGTGTACCTGGTTTCTAGACTGACCCCTGTGGAACCTTGCAAGTCACAGTGCCCACTTTGACACTTCCGTCAGGACCATGAAATCGTTGTTGCCTCCTGTCAGCTATTCTCCTCCTCATCCATAGGAGTGCTTTTCTTCCTGTTATGTGTGCCTGATCCTCAAGCTCTGCATTAACCTTTTGTTGAGAGCTGGTCGACGGACTTTCTTGCAGACCACGAAAATGCATTCTAACCCACTGCATCTCATTCGAGCCATACTTTTCCGTTACCTACCTTGTCATGAAACTCCATTAAAGTTTGCGACACAGGAATCCCTTCTCTGAAACCGTGCTGGTTGTCGTTCATAAGCATGTTTCCTTTCTAGGTGCTCAATTACTTTCCTCCTGAGAACTATCCACGACATTACAATATACAACGTCCAGTTATAATGGACTGTAGTTTAATGCTCAGTAAGTTTAATGTCCTATTTTCTCAAAAATTGGGACTACATTCCCAGTATTGTCCAGTTTTAACCAATAAGTTGAAAAATGTGTTGAAAATTGTTGTTAGTGGTACAGTGTCCTCTGCTTTCCTTTTCTAAGGACCCACGGAGAGAATCCGGTCCCACCTCTTTGAGTATCACGTTCACTTAGCACTTCTTCAACCTTCCCCTCTTTTGCGTTGTTGTATTTCATCAGCACTTGTTGGTATATAATTCCCTTGTGGTGTATCTTCCCTGTTCGGGTTTTCCTCCCGGAGGCCCCTTTGTCCTCCACTGTAAATACCCCCTTTGAATCTCACGATGAGCTCCTCCCAGATACTTCTCGGTCGTTTCTTTATGAGCTCCTCACCCCATCCTTCCTTCCTCAGCCTGATTACCTGGTCCTATGACGTTATTTTTTCCTCTGAAATGGCTATACAACAGCTTCGGTCAACTTGACTTTTGGATGCTGTGTAGTTTCGTACTGTCGCCTGGGCCCTCCATCCTTATCTGTGCATAACGTTTTTCCTGGCTCTTCGATAATATCTCTATTCCTGCATCTTTGTTGTCTTCAGTACTTTTTCCCATCCTCTAGTGCACTTTGTTTTTGCCTCACCTACAACTATGGAGTGAAGCAAGGGCTCCGTTCTTTCTGGTCCCCCCATTTGCTTTGTACCCTTGAGAAAACAACCCTCTCCTTTGCCATCTTGAATTTTATTGTCTCTTAGTAACACTCATTTTTGTTTACTGATTTTCATACGACTTCTCTTTTCTTCACTAAACCTCTTGCAAAGGAATTCCTCCTGCCTGTATAGTCCCCCCTCTTTTGTAGTTTGGGCTTTTCCCATCTTCCTTTACTCCGTTATCCTCTCCACTTGTAACTCTAATGAAATTCAAAGCTTAGAACCACGTAACCATTAGTCACCAATGGCCCTTTCATTAAAAATGTGATTTCCTCCCCCTACTTCATATGTCTCACTCCTCTCCCTGCTTCGTTTTTTATATTGTACACATGGGTTTGACAATGTTTAAGTTAAGGGATTCCTAACTTTATGACAAGCATAGAGCTGTTACCTACATCACTCATTGAAAGCATTTTAATTGTTATTAAACATACAAGTTGAAACAGGAATGAAGTTGGGAGCCTTCTGTGGGTCAGAGCATTTTCATTTTGATGAAGTGACTTCATCTCACTGATATTATGACTTGTAATGAAAGTGTTTCAGACTCGAGTCTATCCTGGGATAAAATGTTTCTCAGAAATGAAGAGTGATGTTCTGGAGAAGGGTACACCATAGTTTTTGAAGTTGCAGCTTTCCTGCCGTCTTGGTGATATAAAAAGCTAGATTCTTGCTGTCCTCGAAACCCCAGTGTAATACTTTACAATGTTGGCCTTGACCAATAACATACCTTGTATATAACATCCCTCCAGTGTTGAAGCTCTGCTGAAAAGACAAGGTAAGAGATGTGGTGCCTTGCTGCTGTCTACTCTCCCTACTTCTGTCCACATTCGCAGATGAATGGGAGACAGGTAAAACTAAGAAAGTCGACATACTGATAGGTGTTTAGCATACCTGTGCCTCATGCATAGTTCTCTTGCAACCTTACGTCTAGCAAATACGAGACACGTCAAAGTGCGGTAAGCTACCTAGCTGCCCGCTGCCCTGATTGCAAGATTCACAACGGGTTTATTTGTTGTCAGTTAGGGAGCCAAATTCACCCCAAGTATAACAACAACTTCTCCTCCGAATACCAACATTATACCATTCATTTCCTTGCTACCGTCTGGTGGCATAACAATCATGTGCCTAGAGACCATCAATTTATGTTTTCTTCTCATGTGCAAATGTTACCTGACATCAGTTTCTCCCAGGCTGATATAGCTCTTGGGTGGTGATTGATGTAGCTTTAGAGCAGCTGTCATTTCTTCTCTTGGATAATTAAATGCCAGAGTACAGTCGGTCCAAATATATATGGGATTCTAGGAGGAGATGAAAAAGATTCATTGAAGCAGACATTCCATAACAATGGCCCTAGAACCTTTCCCTGAGGAACACTTGCCCCAGTAAGATGTCCCTTGCTGATTCTCTTCCTTTGAAAAACCTACCCAAGAGATCTACCATTAAGTAATCAATGAGGAAACATAGTGTACAGTCCTGCAATTCCCAATGCTTTGCAGTTTTGGGAAGAAGCCCTGGTGACACACTCGGTTGAATGCACCAGGAATGTCTTGCTGCTGCCACACAGCTGACTATTGGATTCATCCAGTGACTGGTGCCAATTAGTTGAGAGGTTTAACAACCACAGCACAAAGTACCTTTCCTGAAGGTCATTCACACTGTATTAGCAGTGCTGAAAACATGCAATTTAGAGGTGTTGTTATCTGGTCTGCACATCTACCCAGCAATATTCGGCTCCACTGTTCTGAGCCAATAACCTTTTCTTGGTCAATGAATTTAAGAAGATGCACCTCCTCGTGCACTATTTATTGTCACCACTGACAGCTTTTTAACACAGTTCTTTGAAATAGCTTGATCTGGAACTTTGTATTTTGCGCAAAAGGTGTTCGCATAGAAGTCCCGCTTTCTCATGACTGCTATAGAAGTGGTTTTGCATCGTCAATAAGCGATAGAAAAAGTTCAACAGGCAGATACCCTATGTCAAGCCATTGAACCAGGATTTGGGAAGCCCACTCTTTCCTGATGCTAGTTTCTCTTTGTCTCCACCTCCAATTGAACGTTCACCCATATGCCCTACAGGCCTTCGTTTATGCAAGTTTCCTGTTATAAAGATTAACCTGGAGACCTGGAGAGGGTTTCGGGGGTCAACGCCCCCGCGCTCGGCGTGAGACCAAGGCCTCGCGGTGGATCAGGGTCTGATCAACGGGACTGTTTCTGCTGAAAACGCACGCAAATTGATGTAAGAATCATAGCCTGGGTTTGTCATGTACTGACTTAAGGTGCCTGTCCAGTGCCTTCTTGAAGACAGTCAAGGTCCCTATTGGTAATTACCCTTATGTTAAGCTGGGAGACAGTAGAAAAAATTCCCCCCCCCAGTCTTGGGCGCCAGACACTTATTGTGTTGTCTCTCAGTGTACTCGTGGCGCCCCTGCTTTACATTGAAGAATTTGTCATCTCCGGCCGAGTCTTTTGCTTATCAAAGGTGGGTTATTTTTCGTGTGCAAGTTTGGTACCTAATCCCCTAAGATTTTCCCAAGTGGTAATATTACCATGTATTATATCTTCTCGCCTGCATTCCAGGGAATACAAATCAAGAGCGTTCAAACATTCCCTCAATTTTGCGTGCCTTATCGTACTTATTGTGCCAAGAAAGTTCTTTGACAATTTCTAGTATCAATTTCGCCTTGAATTGAGCATTAGTGTACAGCAGTATTCCAGCTAAGAGAACAACGATTCAAGAAGAATCCCAACATGAGGCTTGTGGCATCCCTAGTGGTTAGAAGGTTAACACTATCCATCCTGTCATTATCCAAGTAGAAATGAGGTAAGATACGTTTGTTGTGGTCTTTGAAGCCCGAGATCCCCTGACATTATCTCTCCCAAGGTCCTTCAACATAACTCTTTCGTTTTATTGTATGGCTAGAATTTGTTGTATACCCTAATACAGTTTTTATTTCTTAAAGTTTTCCATATCTGAGTAGTTGAAATTTCTCTTCATTGAAACTTCGATATTGTTTTTTGAGTGGCCAAATTTGAAGACTTGGTTTACGTCAGCTTGGAGTCTTGCGGTGTCTTCGATGGAGGTCACTGCCATGGCAATCTGGGTGTCATCTGCAAAGGAAGATGCAGAGCTTCTGCTTATATCTCTATGTTAGATATGAGGATGAGGAATAGAATGGGAGCGAGTACTGTGCCTTGTGGAACACTGGGAGGGAGTACTGTGCCTTGTGGAACACTGGGAGGGAGTACTGTGCCTTGTGGAACACTGGGAGGGAGTACTGTGCCTTGTGGAACACTGGAAGGGAGTACTGTGCCTTGTGGAACACTGGGAGGGAGTACTGTGCCTTGTGGAACAGAGCTTTTCAGCTACCTCAGAAGCTAGGGAGGTGCGAAAGAAATCATTATCTTTTTTTTTTGTCCAATTTCAATGAAATTTTTACCGTGATTTAAGCAGCATTTCAAGTCTACACAGTGTGTTTGTAGTGGACCTTTAGCTTAAAAGATTTGAAAAAAATATAAAGTGGTCCAGTTCTATAGAGCAAAAACTGCCATTATCTACAAAATTGGTTAGACTACAATAATCTATTTGACATCAAGTCAAGTGAAAGATATGCGCTAGATAGTCCTTGTTTACCAACGTCGTTTCAGCGAAGATGTTAAAGATTGCATAAAAAAAAATGTTGAAGTTATTTTTTTTTAAAAAGACTTTTCAGGGGATAACAAAGCTAAAACACAGCAATAAAATATCGCAAATCCCCATCATTGCCACAGTAACGTGTGCAGAAAATCATTACACTCGTATTAAAAAATAACTTTCGAAAAAAAGAAAATAGTGTCCAATAACTTATTCCAGAGACAACACTATTACGTGTTCGTAAAAAACTCTAACGGTGATGACGCGCCACATTACAGAAGTTTGCAACCTCAACACATGTTGACAGCCTAACAGGCGCTCGGGAGATCTTATCAACTCTCCTGCACTTGAATTGAGTCCTCAAGAAGTTTCAAGTAGTGTACATAAGAACATAATAACATAAGAAACGAAAGGAACACTGCAGAAGCCTACCTGGCCCATGCGAGGGGCAGGTCCAAGCTCCTACCACCCCGGCTAAGCCACTGCACCCAACCTAGTCAGGTCCAGGTCACATTGCTTAAGGAGGAACCGGCCAACCGACCGGTAGCACAAGCTATCAGGTCTAACTCACACCCCACCCACACTACTCATGTTTTTAACCAGACCCTATTTTTAAAGCTACACAACGTTCTGGCCTCTATAACGGTACTTGGGAAGTTTGTTCCACTCATTCCACACTCTATTAACCAAACCAGTACATTCCTATATCCTTCCTGAATCTGAATTTTTCCAACTTAAAACCATTGCGGCGTGTCCCTGTATAGGCAAGATATTTTTTCAGCACACCTATTTACATCCCCTTTTTTTATTCCCCTGTATTCCATTTATACACCTCAGTCAAATCCCCCCTCATTCAAATTCTACGTCTTTCAAGAGAGTGCAGTTTCAGGGCCCCCCTAGATCCTATCCCAAAGGGAAGGTTTCTGAACATGGTATCAACTTTGTCATCCTCCATTGTACATTTTCCAGAGAATTTTATCCCCATTTCTGTAGATACATGACCAAAACAAGTGCAGCATAATCTAAATGAGGCCTAACCAAGGGATGTATAGAGTTGAAGAAACAACCAGAGGACTCCTCTATTATTTAATGCTTCTTGATATGAAGCCAAGGATTCTATTATCATTATTGCGAACACTTATGCACTGTTGTCTTGGTTTCAGATTACTGCTAACCAGAACTCCTAAATCTTTTTCGCAATCCGTAATATTAAGATCTACATTATTAGTTTATATGTGCATGGTTATTGTCCTGTCCAACATTTAGAACTTTGCATTTGTCTATATTAAACTGCATCTGCCACTTTTCCGACCACTGCATCAGTCTATTCAAATCTTCCTGGAGTGCTCGAATGTCCTCGTCAGAATGAATTCGACGGCCTATTTTGGTGTCATCGGCAAACTTGCCGATGTCGTCTTTATGCCCTCATCTATGTCGTTTATGTAGATTGTGAAAACAGGGGGCCCAACACTGACCCCTGTGGAACACCGCTCGTGACGCTTCCCCCACTCTGATTTCTCCCCATTTATGCAAACTCTCTGCTGCCTATTGTCAACCATGCCTCTATCCAGGAAAAAATTTCTCCTACCTATTCCATGTGCTTTAATTTTCCTCAATAGTCTCTGATGTGGGACCCTGTCAAAAGCTTATGAAGTCCATATACACAATATCATATTCATTACCATGATCTACCTCCTCAAATACCTTAGTGAAAAAAGTTAATAAATTCGTAAGGCAGGAACGCCCTTTGTAAAACCATGCTGAGATTCGTTGATTAATTTATGCTTTTCAAGGTGGCTACGAACTGCCTCGGCAATTATTGATTCCATAAATTTTCCCACTATGGAGGTTAGGCTTATTGGTCTATAGTTCGAAGCTAAGGACCTGTCACCTGTTTTGAAAATAGGTATCACATTTGCCATTTTCCACTTATCTGGCACCATGCCAGTTTGTAGTGATATGTTGAAAAGATTAGCCAAAGGTGTGCTAAGCTCCTCTTTACATTCTTTAGAACCCTTGCATACAGTTCATCAGGGCCTGGGGATTTGTTAGGTTTTAATTTATCTATTTGCCTAAGGACCATGTCACTTGTGACCCTAACCGTGCACAGTTTATTAGCGTCCTGTTCTACATAATTTATTATTACTGAATATCGCTGGTATCCTCCTGTGTAAAAACTGAGAGGAAGTATGTGTTAAAAATTCTACACATTCCTTATCACTGTCAGTGAGCTGACCCGAGGAACTTTGAGTGGGCCATCTTGTCCCTGATCTTATTCATGTATACCTGAAAGAATCCTTTTGGGTTAGTCTTCGATTCTCTTGCAACTTTACCTCATAATCTTTTTTGCTTTCTAATTCCCTTTTTTATTTCTCTATTTAACTGAATATATCGATTTCTTAATTGCCCCTCTCCCTTTTGATTTGCCTATATATGCCTCTCTTTTGACCAATCAGATATTTTAATCTATGTTCATCCATTTAGGATCATTTTTTGTTTGATCTGATTTCCCTATTTGGAACATAATTTGACTGAGCAGCTAGAACTATGCCCTGGAAAGCATCATATCGGCACCATCACCACCTACCTGACCCTTAGTCAGGTCATTCCAGTTCAGCCCACCTAAGTAATTTTTCAGTCCTATGAAATCAGCCAAGCGAAAGTCAGGGACGGAGACTTGATTGCCATTATTAGGGGAATTCCATGATATTAAAACTGAGTGATTTGTGATACTTTCCCAAGCTCATCATTAACTCAAGTTATTAATTAGTGTTTCCCTACTGGCAAGAACCAAGTCAAGGAGGTTATTCCCCTAGTTGGCTCTGTCACAAACTGTTTTAAAAAACAATCCTGGATCGTATCAAGAAAGTCACCTGACTCTAAATTTCCTGTCAAATTGCTCCAGTCAATCTGTCTATAGTTGAAATCTCCCATTAGCACAACATTTTCGTATGTAGATGCCTTACGAATTTCGTCCCATAGAAGTTTACTGCACTCCCTATCAAGATTTGGGGCCTGTAAATCACACCCAAAATTAGTTTTTCTCGGCCCTCGAGAAGCTGTAACCAACAGATTCAGTGGCTGACGCTCTAATTTAATATCTTGTCTAACACAACATTCTAATTGTCTCTGACATACATCGCTACACCACCACCTTTCCTGTTGACCCTGTCAGTGTGGAATATTTATAGCCCTTGTATGTGACATTCAAGGGCATCTCTCTATCTTTCAGATTGAGCCAGGTCTCTGTTTATAGCAATATATCTATGTTTCCTGCCACTTGCAATTAATCTTAGCTCATCTATCTTATTTCTTACACTCCTGCTATTAGTATAGTAAACCTTAAGGGAGCTAGTCCCTTGCTGCCCTCTGCTGTCCCCCTTTGTTTGTTGACCTGATCTATTGTCTTTATTTATAACTTCATGCTGAATGCCTTTTATACATTTACTGTTTCCAACCCAAGTGTTGCAACCTGCTTGTTTCCCACACACACCCATACCTCTATCTTCAATCAGTTTAAAATCATAGGCATTTCACCAATGGCCTTCTCAATCGAGTCTGCAAGTGCTACCACCCCAGCCCCAGAGAGATGTACCCCATCCCTTGCATACATATCATGTTTTCCATAAAAGTTGTTCCAGTTGTCAATGAATGGGATTGCAAGTTCCTTGCAGTATCTGTCTAGCCAGCAATTTACACCAATTGCCCTAGAAACCATTCATTTCCTACTCCCCTTCTAGGCAAGATGCTACATATGATTGGGATCCTCCTTAGACTTAATGAAATCTATAGCTGACCTGTACTTATCTAGCAGTTCTTCTCTCCTACCCTTCCCAATATCATTTCCACCAGCACTGAGACAGATAATGGGCTTGTTCCCATTACCTGACATGATATTATCCAGCCTGTTGACAATGTCCCCAACACCAGCTCCAGGGAAGCACACTCTATCTCTCATCTTCTTATTCCTATTACAAAAAGCACGGTCAATATATCTTACCTGAGAGTCACCAACCACAAGCATGCGCTTACCTCCATTAGCAGGGGCAGTAGTACCCTTACCTTCACTGGCCACTGAAGTACATTCATCCTGAAGAACAGAGAAGCGATTTCCTACCTTCAGATCTTCACTCTTAACTTTCCTTACTCTGATGCGCCTCCCATTACTGTGAACCACTCGCCACTTGTGTAATTTGATCCATCAACCGACTTGTCCTGTTATTCCTTTATCACACATTTTGTGCACTATTACACCATATTGTAATGTCTCTTATACCTTAGCAATGCCTTGTACTTAGCAGTAACAGCCTCTTTACAATGAAAGCCGAACCAAGGCTGATCTGTAGGCTTCGTCACATACTGCTAGTGAGGGATGTGTTCTTGTTATAGATTACGATGTGTCCAGTGAAGGCATTCACTTGGTTGTTAACATCCTCTTGGAGAAGAGGATTCCAATCGGTGGCGGCGAGCACAGAGCAAAGGTCTGGCCAGTTACTTCTTTCCCATAGCCAGGTTGTGCGTGTGGACTCCTCATCTCGTTCTGTTGGGATCTTAGGTGTCGTAAAAACAGCCTTGTGGTCAGAATATCCAACCTAGCTGAGGGGTTAACAAGTGACTATACCTTCTGCCAGATCACTCACAACTGGATCAAGGGAGAAGCCAGAGATGTGAGTAGGGAAATCAACAAATTTCGCATGTCAAACACTGCAAGAAGGTTATCAAAGTTCCTCCGTATAGGATGTTGTTTGAGGTCAACAACAATTATGATACGTTGACAGTTGTGTTGGAGCAGAAGGGGGTCCACATTTCCACCAGGTTTTATGGGGTCTGCATGTTGCCCACTGAGGTTGTACATTGCACATGCTAGTAGAGGTACTAGGCTTTGGAGAGCTTGGACGGCCCCTTTAAAATTTCCTTTAACCCAAAAAAAGTCCCTTTAAACCCCTTTAAAGGGGAATGTCCCCTTAAACCCTTTTACTGGCCTAATTTAAAGTAACCCCTTTTCCAAGAAACCGAAAAGGGCGATTTTACCTTCGTCCACCTCTTAATTTTTCTTGGGTTTAATTAAAACCATGCCAGTGAAAGGCCTTTCCCATTTGGGTTTTTTAACCCATCCCTTTTTTGGGAAAAATTCCCAAAATGGTTTGGCCAACCCCAAGCAAAGGTCTCCCAGTTACCTTTTTTTCCCGAAACCAAAGGGTGGTGTATTTCCTAAATCTCTTTCGTTCTGTTAATAATTAGAGTGCCCTTAAAACACCTTTGGGGGGGTTAAAAACCCAAACCTTTAAGGGGGGGTTAAAAAAAGGGGGCCAAACCTTCGGGCCAAATTATTTCCCCAACCGGTTGGGGGGAACCCAGGTTTTGGGGTTTTAGGGTCTAAAAACGCCGGGTAAAAACCAACCTGCAAGGGGTTTAAACGGAAAAATTTTTTCCGTATAAATGTTGGGGAACCAAATTGATAGTTAAAAAAATTTTGTTAAAGCAAAAAAGGGTTTAAATTTTCCAAAGAGTTGTAAGGGGGGGGGTTTTGGTTTTAACAAAAAATTGGGGGATCTTTTAAACTTTGGGTTTTGGGGGGAGACGTTTGGGTTTTTCCCTTACCTTTTACTGTGTTGTAGACCCAATTTGAACTTTCTATCAAAAGGGTATTTTGGAGCTTAGGGGCGGCACCAAAAAGGGGAAGGGAACATCAATGTGCTGTGCATTACACTTTTAAGAAGCACACGAAACACCTCCTCCTTCCCCTTGCCTGCTCTTCTCATCCATAAAAGGTAGCAGCAATTCTTGAAAAATGTTCTGATGCCTGTAGTCCAAAAATTTTTCCCAAACAACTCATCACCCTCGGGACTAGATTTGTTCACAAACTGTTTGTGCTCTCCAATATTAGTAATAAAACCTCTAAGGGTTTTCCGAAAAAGATGCTGAACACGGGCCTGCCATGTTTCACTTGCCGTGGGGTGGCAGATTATAACTCCTCTCCTTAGACAGATAGGGCACCGAGACCCCTCCTTGGGATGTAGGCCCGGGGGGGGTCGGTAAAAGGGCAAAAAAACCCCTGGGGGGGCTGAATAGGAGAAAGCTGAGTGGGTTATTTGTGAAGTGTTCCCCAAATTAAAGAGATCCTGCTGGTCTTTTTCCGAGAAAAAGTCTCAAAACTTGATCCTGTTTTCCCAATTTTTCCTTTCTCTTTTTTAACGGATCCTCTTATGCCCCCTTGTGGCAGTAATTGAAAACCGGGGTTTTCTTGCAGGCAGTTTTATGGTGTCCCTCCCCCGGGTTTACACAAAACCACTGCTTTGGTGCCGGGGGAGGGAGGTTTTCCATTTTTTGCCCACTTGTGTTGGGCTGCTGATTTTTTTCCACGGGTTTTGGCGCTGGTGAACTGAGGTTTGTGAAATCTGATAAACGTTTCTCTCTCTTTTAAATACAACAAGAACGGTTTTTTTGTAAAAAAGGCTTTAAATTAAAATAAAATTTCTCAGGAGCTAATAATTTTTTATTTTAAATTTTTTAAAAAAAATCCATATCAAATTTTGGTATATTCAACCAAAATTTAAACATTGGAAAAATAACCCGGCCCCCTACCTGGCCCGTGGGTTTTTGGGTTTTCCAAAAAAAAACCTCATATGCAAAAACGTTTAAAAAAATATTTTTTTACTTTAAATTTTTTCTTTTTCCCCCAGTTTCAAATGTGGGTTTTTTTCGCCACTTTCACCCCATCCCGGGGGCACTGTGTAGGACTCACTTTCAAGACAGGTGTGGGGAAAATGATCCCCCATACCCGCTTTTGGGGGGAAAGGGGAAATTTTAGGGGAAAACCCACAAATAGTTTTCCCTGGGGGGGGTTTGGGGAAAGACACCCTCCCCCTTTTCAAAACAGGTGTAGGGAACTCATGCCCCACCCCTGCATTTCAGGAAAGGAATGTGGGTGATTATATGAAGACTTTAGTTGCTTCCCTTTTTAATTAAAAAGGGGTAAAACCAAAAAAAACTTTATAAGATGGCCCTCCCTCCCCCTTTTCTTTGAAATTTTTTTTGAAGTATAGTCCCCAAAATCGCAACTGGGAAAAAAAAAAGAGTAAAAAAAGGATTGTTTTCTGGGTTCAAAGGGGGCCATTTTTGAAAAAAAAAACCCCGACTAAATTTTTCCCAAGAAAAATTCGACGCAAAATTTTTTTATTAAAAAATATTGTCAGAGAAAATTGAAAAAAATTTTTGGGTTTGTTGGGTTTTGGGGGGAGGAGGAGAAGGGGGGAGAGAAGAGGGGGAGAAAAGGAATAAAAATATTGTAGAAAAGGGGGGGGAGGGGGGGGGGGGGGGAAAAATGAGGAAAGGAAGAGAAGCGGGGGAAGGGGGAAAGAGACAGATAAAAAATAGACAGAGAGAGAGAGAGATGGGGAGAAGAGAAGGGGGAAAAAAATTTCCCGGACAAGGTGTCCCCAAACGTTATGTTTTCTCATTCATCATTAGGCCAAAAGTTTTCCGGGGAAAGAAATTCCCCCAGTCGTAAGAAAAACCCGCTCTATTTTTACGTAAATTTGTTTTTCCCTCAATCTTTAAAAAGCGCAAAGAACCAAAGAAAATGTCCCTAAGGGAAAAGATTTGTATATTTCGGGCCCCCGTTCGAGAATAAAACATTTTCTTACTTTTTCTTTTCACGTTTTGGGTCCAATGGGTTTTTCGCTTTTCATCGATCAGGTTCCCGACATTTTTACCAAGAATCATCATAATAGTTGTGTAAAATAATGGAAGCACCAGAAAATTCTTTTTTCACCTTGGGACATCCCCGATCGGTTTTGTTATTTTTAGCAGAATTGAAAAGGGAAAAGCAAAAGGGGAAATTTAAATTTCCATACTGAAAAAAGAGGAACTCTGTCATCACAAAAACTTTTATAAGATCTTCACGGAACTCGGAGAGCAACAACTACCTTCCTCCAGGGAAGGTACATATATAATCACTCATGACAATGTCGTAGAGTTCATCATAGTTAATAAAGATAATATATATATATATATATATATAATATATATATATATATATATATATATTATATATTATATATATATATATAATATATATATAATATATATTATATATTATTATCACACTGGCCGATTCCCACCAAGGCAGGGTGGCCCGAAAAAGAAAAACTTTCACCATCATTCACTCCATCACTGTCTTGCCAGAAGGGTGCTTTACACTACAGTTTTTAAACTGCAACATTAACACCCCTCCTTCAGAGTGCAGGCACAGTACTTCCCATCTCCAGGACTCAAGTCCGGCCTGCCGGTTTCCTGAACCCTTCATAAATGTTACTTTTGCTCACACTCCAACAGCACATCAAGTATTAAAAACCATTCGTCTCCATTCACTCCTATCAAACATGCTCACACACGCCTGCTGGAAGTCCAAGCCCCTCGCACACAAAACCTCCTTTACCCCCTCCCTCCAACCTTTCCTAGGCCGACCCCTACCCCGCCTTCCTTCCACTACAGACTGATACACTCTTGAAGTCATTCTGTTTCGCTCCATTCTCTCTACATGTCCGAACCACCTCAACAACCCTTCCTCAGCCCTCTGGACAACAGTTTTGGTAATCCCGCACCTCCTCCTAACTTCCAAACTACGAATTCTCTGCATTATATTCACACCACACATTGCCCTCAGAAATGACATCTCCACTGCCTCCAGCCTTCTCCTCGCTGCAACATTCATCACCCAGGCTTCACACCCATATAAGAGCGTTGGTAAAGCTACACTCTCATAAATTCCCCTCTTTGCCTCCAAGGACAAAGTTCTTTGTCTCCACAGACTCCTAAGTGCACCACTCACCC
>NC_069432.1:43572424-43584722 GCF_026875155.1 Cherax quadricarinatus
CCGAACGTTTCTACACCATTATTCCTTCGTCTGTCACCTGGCTCCGTTATGTTGACGACATTCTCCTCATAACTCCCAGACGCTTTAACGTTCAAGCTCTCCAAGACAAGCTCAACCAGGTCGAGCCTTCAATCCAGTTCACACTTGAAGAAGAAGTCGACAACACTCTTCCTTTCCTTGATGTTCTGCTCTGCAAAGCTGACCACGAACTTCGCTTTTAAGTCCATCGAAAACCCACCAACCAAAACGATCTTCTCCACTTTTACTCTCACCACGACACCAAAACCAAACGTGGTGTAATTATAGGCTTCTTCCTGCCTGCACTCAGAATCTGCAGCAATGAGTTTCTTGGAGAAGAATGAACGATAATTGAACAAGTATTTTCTAAACTCCACTATCCTCGTCACTTCATCAGAGACTGCAGACGACGGGCATTAAACATCTTCAACACACCCAGAGAAGACACTGCCGAGAAGAGATACATAGTCCTCCCCACCAACTCCATTGCCAAACACATTTCCAACATCTTTTCCAATATCTCATTCCAAGTATCTGCCTCCACAACCACGACCATCAAGGACATTACCAGTGATAGACAGGACAAGCTTCCACCCTCTGCAGGGGTATACATAATCCCTTGTAAGACGCAACAAGTTATACTGGCGAAACATCAAGGGACCTCCAAAACACTTTTTTCGAACACCAATACGCAAGCGGGTCTGACCACAAGAAGGGCCTGTGTACAACACGTAATTCACCAACCACTTGATAAACTACAAAAACCCAAAGACTTATCGCCACAGAAACAACACTCAATAAGAAAAATCCTGGAATCATCACTTATTTCTATATCCACAACTTAAACCCCAAATAGGGCTTCAAAACATACTAACCACTTGCCAAAAAACTTCTTCATCGCATCCCAATAAAACACTAAAGGGGAAAAATCGAGAAGGTCGCTCACAAACGTACCAACCTTTCCCAAACACCCAAATTTTAGACTCTAAAACCCCACTGGGTACATCATCAGTGCGCATCCCACCAAACCTCAGCTTTCGAACCTACAAAATACCGCGTCCCTTTACCCCAGGTAATCTGTTTGTGACTTAAAAAAGCCCACTTTTGGGGCGAAACTAGTCAATAAAGGATCGCATTATACTGCATATTGTTTATATTTCCCAAATACCACCTTATAGCTGAATGGGACCCTCACCTCGAGAAACAAAAAACGTACCTCGGGAAAACTCAAGGTTCTCCCGGAGCTGTTTGATATTTTTTCTCCTCCCCCCCCTAATTTGTATTCAGGTAACATTAAAATAAAAAACATAAACATGAAACAAGCAAAATTTATCAAAGAAAAGAATTTCCTCCACTCCTCCGAGCGGGACGCGAGCCAAGAATGTACAAGCTTTTCCCCACTGGAGGCTACCGAGTGCGAACATGAAAGGGGCCCCTTGGGCCCTGGGGTCGATGATCGGAACCCAATTCTTTAAGGAAATGTGTGGCTTTTAAAACCCCATGACCCCAAGGGTCTCTGATCCCACGGGAAAAAATTGATACTGGCTTTTTTCCCGTACTTGCGATTTTTTTCTCCTCCCTGTGGTCACAGCCCTCCCTGTCGCCCCACACGTAGGGAAAAGGTGTCAGCCATGGGACCACAGGTTAGTCCATCTAAAGTTTCCTTTCTCCAAGGATAGATTGTATCCCGTCGGGGGGGTTTTACTGGTTTTTGGGAAAATTTTTGGGCGCTGTGATCGGGCTCCCCCCTCGGCTGGCATCCAGCGAGAAGGGTTCCTTATGAGTCGTTGACCTCATTGTTTTTTTGCATGCCACCCCTTTGGGTTTTTGAACATTAAGACCATGTAGACCTTTTGGGTCGCTTGCGCTTCGCCGCAAATACACGTAATTTTTGGTAAATTTGGGCAGCAAGGCAGAGTCCTGCAATAAGGGAGGGTCTTGGGGTCATCGCGTTCCCTTTGGGCCGAAGGGGAACGTTTGGAGGAAGCCCCGGAGTGAGTGCGCTCACAGCCTGGAAGGGGGAAATCTCCCTATCTGATGTTGCCCCCTTAGCTTTGGGGCAAGCACCTTTTCAGCGATGGGGGGCCATCGCAGCTTGACTGTTTTGAGCCAGTGCTGCACGGGGTTTTGGTGCTGGCAAAAGTCCCCATTCAGTGAGGGCACGGGGCATAGCTGGGGTCTTCAATTCCCTGCTGATCCGAGGTACAGGAAAAAATTTGTCTTTATCAACCTTTTGATGCAGGGAAGAGGATGGGAAAGTGAGACAATCTGGGGGATCTGCGTATCCTGCCCTCCAACCCGCCGAAGTGAGGCTTGCAACCACTGTCCACTAAAAGGGGGAAAATTCAATACACTCTCAGCATGGTCTTAAGGAGAAGTCGACCTTGATTTTGGACTCTGAAGCTGGGAGCATCTCGAAAGTAGAATTTTGGGAGACAGCACCGGGTGAATGGGTAAAGGCATCGGTTGTCAATGTCTTTCCCTGCTTTCCATCGTCCGGAGGTCGAGACTTTTTTTCTAGGATCAATCGTGGCTTTGGACCCAAGGGACACCAGGAGATGCTTTTGGCGGGATAAAAGGCTCCCCCCTGGTAAACGGCCTAATTTTCTGGACATCTGTTAAAATATAAAAACTTTCCAAAAAGGGTGGGGTTAAAGAAAGGCCCACTTTCTCCCCATTTTTTTTTGTTTTGCTGATGTCCCTGGGAGAACTCTGTTGGCCAGCTGGGACCATCGTCCAGAACCAATAGGCTCGCTGTAAGTGTTTCGGACTTCCTGATGACCAAAGAAAAAAAGGGGGAAAAGGGCCCCCCTTTCACCCCCTCACCGATCATTTTCCCAAGGTCCCCAAACAATAGTTTGGAAGTCACACTAAACACTTTCTATAAAGGGGAAAAAG
The DNA here is from genome assembly GCF_026875155.1 of Cherax quadricarinatus. Lineage (NCBI taxonomy): Eukaryota > Metazoa > Arthropoda > Malacostraca > Decapoda > Parastacidae > Cherax > Cherax quadricarinatus. The sequence continues at coordinate 43,575,341 of NC_069432.1, forward strand.
GAAAAGGGAATTTCTATAAACTGCTTACGAGCAGCAACCCTTCTGAGCGTTAAAAGTTTTGGGTAATTTCCAATTCCAAGTCTTTTTCATTGGATATGTTTTTTATATATCTATGCGCGTGGGCAGCGCTTCCAGCCCATTGAACCCCAAACCGAGATGATTGGTTTCGGTTTTTGCGCACTTGACTCACCCTCTTACTCCCCCCGGGCACTAGGCCCCCGAAGGGTTTTACCCACTAAAGGGGCCTGTTTTCCGCATCCTTTTTTTCCGGGAGGGCACAAAATGGGAGCAAAAAAAAGGGGTCGATGCCTCTGGCCCCCCCACCGGGCACGGTTGGTAAATTTGGTTTTTCAAAGCACCTCTCTAAAACCCCCCAAGTCGGGATCGAGTTTTTTTTAAAGGTTGGCCTTAAACCGGAAACCTGGGGAAATGACATACACTTTACACCATCAGCACCTGTGGTTAGAGTTTTTTGGGCCTGCTGAAAATGTCAGGGAGGTCAATTTTGTACTGGGACCCCGGGTGGATGTTTTCCTTCAAGTTTCCCCGGGTGCGACGTCCTTTGGGAGCGGGACCTCACTGGTTAAAGCCTCAGAGCTCCAATAGTATTACCCTCTTCTTTTTTTTTAGAAAATTTGGGGCTCTGTTTTTTAGGTGTGGGGTGTCATGTTTTTGGGCATTTGCCCGGCGGTTTTGTCGCCGACGGGGAGGGGACGAGGTTGTTACCCTTTGGGGAAATGCATTTATTGCCCAAATAACATGTGACTTGTCCCTCCTTGGTGGGACGGGCCAAACGGCATTGCCAAAAAACAGAAAGTTTTGCCAGATCTGTTGCTTAAAGGGACATCGTTGATTTTTCTTCAAAGGTCAGGAATTTGCTAGCAGCTATATATGGGCCCAAATAGCAGAATTTGCGATCTTGGTTAAATAGCAACGCTCATCTTGCCAAAAGGAAAAGGGGAAAAAATTTAGTAGCAATAATTTCCCAAAATCATTTTAAACCAAAAACGAAAAAAAATATTTTTTCACTGTGTTTGTTATGTTTTAAAATTTATTGTAAACAAATCAAAATATATTAAATTTGGTTAGGCTAAAAAAATTTGTTTTTGTTATAATAATTTAGAAATTTTTCTAAGATTTTTTTGGATCAAAATTAAAAATTTTGACTTTAAAATTTAATAAAAAAATATATTTTTTTAACTTATAAAAAAATTTTAAAAAGGACTTTTTTTAAATGATTTTTGCAATTGCCCTTTTTTTACAATTGGGCCCACGACATTATAATATATATATATATAAAAATATTATATATATATATATAATATATATATTATATAAATATAAATATATATATATATATATAATATATACTTGAATATAATAATAAAATTGTAGAAAATAATTTATAATGTAATAATTCACTTTTACAATATAATAAAATTATTATGAATTTATATTACAATTCGTATGACTACTATACTAATCTACTACTACTACATTAATAATTATAATACAATTACTAAACATTTCGGTCGCTACGGGATCCATGGAGGAACCCCTATTTTAACTCCTTTGCCTCAATGCACGCGATTACAATAATTAAAAATTTAATTTAAATTTTACTATAGAAAGTTTGAAGCACTAAAGAGCCTTTCACAGATCATCATAGGGAAACCAGTATCGTTCTTTTCTTTCGAGCCTGAGGCCAGGATACAATTTGACTGTTTCAACTCATATAACTTAAATGCCTGGCAAAACAGCCATTAATTTCATTCTGGCAATGGCTTATTTCCTTTAAAAGCTCTTTTTGGCAATATTCATTTTTGAAATATCTAGGGATTTTTTTTCTCAATCGGGGCATTTAATGGGACTTATTATTTTTTTGTCTAATTGCTCTTATAGCACACAATGTAGCTCAGTTACAACTGCATTACCATCCAGTCCGCCCTTCCATGATCCCAGACCCAAACTCAAACTTTACAGATACCCATCACATTTCTTGTTATTGAACCTTACTACAGAAAACAACATTTAATAACCCCCTTTTTTTTAACTGTAATGCACTTCATTATTTTCACCTGTAATCACCTTTTTACCAAACTGCATGAACCTTGAAACCTCACCTTTATGCAACAAAATTTTTTAAATAAACTTGCTAACCTCATAAATCTTTAAAAATAAATTTTGAAAAATTTAAAACCCCTTCATAAGAAATGAAATTTACGTGATAAGTGAAAAAACCCGCACACCAAGTAACTCTTACACGATTTTTTAGTGTGGTGAGTAAGGTCAACTATATTAGGGTTTTTTTTTTAAAAGTTAACTTGGCGAGTGGCTCAGTGAAACGTCCCTAAAAAAATGAACTACACAAACGAAGGGGGAGTGAAGTAAGTCCTTTTTTTTTGTGTGGTTTTTCTGTTATGTGTGTGTGTGTGTTTACCACCTAATTGTGGTTGCGGGAGTTAATTCTACTTGACCCCGCCTTTTTCACGGCCCGCTATAAACTTTTCCCCCTGCTCCATGACATTCATAAACCCCCTTTTTTTAAAACCTATGTATTTTTTCCTTTGCCTCCACTATTTTCATTTTCCCAGATTTTTTCCACTTCCTTACAACTCTAAAAACCGAAGATATATTTTCTTACCATCCCGTGATTCACCTAAATCTAAAACTTTAAACTGTGACCACTTTTGCTGTGCCCCCATCTCGGGAAATCCTATCTCTCCCCCTCTCTTTCCCTCAGTTTTTTGTGTTGTTTGTAAATTTCCCCCCTTTACCTCCTGCCCCTCCATGTCTCAGGTCTTTCCCAAACCCTCCCCGTATAACGACCCTCACTTCGGGGAGTAGTCTTTTTTGCAAACATTTGCCCTTTAATTTTTTGAAGTTTTGACCAATGGGGTTTTCAACTAGTGCTGAATGCACCAAAGGGGCCTGACGACGCAAGTACAAAATTTAAAAATTTTTGGGTAGAATTACCGAAAATATGTTAAGTAAAAATGACACAAAAACAGTAATGTTTACATTTTTTTGGGGACGTTTCGCCTCCAGGACTTTGTCAAACTGTTACAAACAATAATGGACACAGGGTATAAAGGCCCCAGAGTGAGGGGTATAAAGTGGATACAGTAGTTATACATGGAAAATTCACGGAATGAAAAGAAAAGAATACAAAAGCGGGTGTTAGCAAAAAAATAGGTTTGGGGAAAAAGTATAAATGGGGTTTGGGAAGGTATGTTTTAGTGTCCCTTCTCTTTACAAAAACAAAAAAAGGGGGAAACGCAGTAGGCCTGTTGGGCCCCAAAATGGGGATGTCCTTTATGATATGAATTATTTATGGGAGGTTTACTGTTTTCAGGAGGGGTTTTCGCTAAACTTTAGATGTGAACTGCCTTTGTTTTTTTTTGTGTTAGTAACAAAAGATAAAAGCTGACTCAAGGGATTTACTTTCGCGCAAATGCCATTATACCCACAGTTTTTTATTTTTTCGTCATATTGCTTTTGTTTTGACAATTATTTTTTCTAGATTTCGTCAGCAGTTCTCCTCCTGCTTATTTTTACCCCCCTTCCGCGCACTTTTGGGGCTTTCTTTTTTTTTTATCACTGTTTTTATCACAATATTTTTAATTTCACACTACTTTTACCCAAAAATACATCACTGCAATTTCCTATTCTACTACTCTATAGTACCTCTTTACCACATTCTAATTTAAATAGTCTACTACCACCCATACACTACACAATTCTTACAATCTACACTACTTTAAATTCTATTCCCCCTTACTCTTCCCCTCCTTTTCGTCGTCTTTCTTTCTCTGCTGTTTCCCTTTTAAACCCGTCTGGTTCTGATTTTTCTCTACTATTTCGCCATACAACTACAAAAAAAACTACATTACTACACCACTGCCTGCTTTACCCCTGCTTCTATCTTTTCGGCCCTTTAAAGAACACTACTACAAATACTCACTACTACGTCCTTTTTTCAGTATTATTAAAACTTCCGGTCTTTTTTTTCTCATTTCTTTCTAAGTGCGGTTAATTGGTACTCAAAATTATATTTTACATGTCTAAACAAAAAAATTTAAATGAACAAAAATTTTAATTTGTATGGGAACTACAAATGATGGCAACGTGAACTGTACGTGAAAAAGTAAATTTTTAAAATGTAAATTTGTAAAGTGAAAAGTTTATGAATTTAAAGGAAAATTTTCAGGGTTTACTGCAGGTAAATGTGTCGGGTTCTGCAGTAAATGGTTTAGGCTTTCTGCGTAAATGTGTCAGCTTACTGCAGGTAAATGTGCCAGGCTTTCTGCAGGTAAATTTTTCAGGCTTTCTGCAGGTAAATGTGTCAGGGTTACGCAGGTAAAATGTGTCCAGGGTTACTGCAGGTAAATGTGTCAGGGTTACTCAAAAATTTTCGGGTTATGCGTAAATTTCAGGGTTTCTGCAGGTAAATGTGTCAGGGTTTTCTGCAGGGAAATGTGTCAGGGTTACTGCAGTAAATGTGACTTTCTGAGGGAAATGGAAAGGGAAGGATACGATACCCCAAAAGGATTGTAAAAGGGAAAATGAAACAAGCTAAAAAGCAAGGTTTAAAATGAAAAAAAAAAAAAATAAACTGGATCACTTAAAGTCTAAAATGAAAAAAAAGATTAATGGAAGAATATGTCACATAAAACCCTACCACGGCGGGGGTTTGAACCCGGACCAGAGAGTCTCAAACTCCAACCGTCGCGTTACCACGAAAACCCGCTAGCCACAAAAGATTCACCAATAGGCTCTACCACGCCCGTTGTCTGGTTGGTTTTCAATCGTGCATTACGATTTCGGATAAACCCAAATAACCCGCACATAAAAAAGAGAAGCTTTCGACGACGTTTTTGGGCCGCTTTTACCATTGACAAATCACACTAACAGAGGGGGGAGCAGGGCGCTATATATAGCAGGAAAGTGGGGGTTGTGAGATATAGGTAGTAGTAGTAGAAGTGTACAAAAATTGTATATAAAACCGACAGGGTGAAATTAAGACACAGCACAACACCCGGGGATCCCCATCGTAACTTTTTTGCCATCCAGCCAGCCACTGGATCGAAACGCCACAACAAAACAACCGACCCGCACAGGTCTTAAAACAGGAAATTTTTTTAATTTTCTTGCAGTAACAGTAAGTTTAATTTAAAAAATGGTGATGGAGAGTGCAATGTGTCTACGAAACGTGTACACATGATGTAATATTGTGTTGGGGAGTAAGTGTTTTTTTAGTGAGATATTGGGACACATGTAAATATATTATTTCTATATGTGTTTTTTAGTGATGTAATGTGACACTGTATGTATATATTTTTGTTCCCAAGTATGTTTTTTGTGGAGTATATTGCACACATTATTTAAAAAAGTGTTTGGTAGTAGGGGTTTTTGTAGTATGTATAGTGTACACATGATGATATATTTTTTGTGTGAGTAAAATGTTTGGGAAAATGAAAAGTAAACATCAGAAAATCTTGTATGATCTGCATCCTAAACATGACACAGTTCTGTAGTATACCTGCAGCTTGGGGGACTCGCTGTCGCCTTTCTGACTCTGCTGTCAAAACCCGACGACCTTTTCGCCTGGCTGACTTTGGTGTCAGCCTTGCGACTCTGCTGTCGCCTGGCTGACTCCGCTGCACCTACTGACTCTGCTGTCAGCCCGGCGACCTGCTTCAGCCCGGGTTACTCTGCGTCACCTTGCGACTCTCTGCAGCCTGCTGCCCTGCTTCACCTGGAGACTGCTGACAATCCAGGGAAGTTTATGCAAAAATTTTAATTACTAAAGTGATGATAAAGATAATATTAAACATAGAAGAGTGACGTTGAGAAAGTAAAGGTAATCGGATCTGTGTAAAAAACCCGAAAAACTGAAATTAACAACACTTTTAAAAAAGCAAAGTTGCACTTGGGTGTATTTATACTTTGGAAAACATATATAGAGATGTTATAAATTACAAATGTACTTAATCTTTGGAATGTTAGGAGCTATGTATTGAATTAAGTTTTAAAAATGCAAAAAGGGGGCAGATTTGTCCAAAATATGGTCTTAGATATTTTTGTGCACTTGTGATCTTAGAGACGTGTGAAGCGCTGTACTTTTTGGGCGAAAACAAAAAATTAAACAAAAACTCATGTGACCAGATTTAGTGAAAAACAAATTTATTAACAAAAAATGTTAAAACCTGTACACACACACACACACACACACACACACACACACACAAAAACACAACACACACACACCCACACACACCACAAACACCCCATCTGCGACCCTTTACATTTATTTTACGAAACAAGAAACAGAATTATTAATTTTTTTTTAAAAATTTTTTATGAAGATTTTGAGATTTGCATTTTACACTCATAAAACAATATGGAACTCATACACAATTGACCTCAACACAAATGTACCTCATACACAAAATTACACCAACACGTCTGACACCATACACAATAGTGACCCAACACAGTCATGAAATCATACACATTACGTAAAAATTTTCACTAAACTTAAAAAAAACTGTACCATACACACAACACAATAACACATAAGCCCATTTCATCATTCATTCATACATAAAATATGATACATGACACAGTCCTTTACTATGCACAAACGTGTCGCGTCTTTTTTATTAATGTTTTTACAAGAATGTCGTCAAAATCCGTAACCAGCGATAAAATTTTTTAAAAATACATATTATGTGTATTTGTGCCTTTTTATCTTTCAATGTCATTGAAAATGCCAATAAATAAATAAAAATGAAAACAGTGTAATATTTTAAAACAGTTTTGATGGGGGTGAAAAGTTCTTAACCGGACATTCATCTACATAAAATAAAAAACTTTCAAATACTTTTAAAAATGATAAATAAGCAAGTAAATCTCGAACTTAACTAAAACATCGTAATATAAAAAGGGTTTCCAAAAATTTTTGTTAATTACCTCCGGAGGGGGCGAACTGTGAGGCCGCTTGTGGCGTCTAGCTGACCTCGGTCGCGGCTGTCTTGGTGGGGGTTAAAAATGGACCATTTTCTGTGTGTGCACCTCCATAATTCCACCCCCCTGGACATCTCTACCGTAACCATAGACAAGACCAAGTTTTTCCCGCAGCGAGGGCACTGAAGGGGGCAACCGCTGACTCGGGGAAGTGGGGGAAGGGGGTCCACCTGAGGTGACATAATGACTCCGAGACACTGATCCCGGAAAGGCACCGCTGACTCTGGGGAAATGGGGGGGGGATCCCCTGAGGTGACGTAATGGACCCTGGAGACACTGATCCGGGAAGGCACCGCTGACTCTGGGGGAAATGGGGGAAAGGGGGTCCACTCAGGGGACCAAGTAGATCCGGAGACACTATCCGGGAAGGCAAAAGCCGACCTTTGGTAAGTGGGGAACGGAAAACATCCGGGCCCGCAATGGGTTCCCCGATTCAAAACTTGGGGGAAAGGTTGGGGTTTAGGCTGACCTTTTTAAGTGGGAAGGGGAGACACCGGGAGCGAGCGGATGGATTTCCCGGGTACATGAACCTGGGGGAAGGGAAAATACTGAAGTTGAGGCGACCTTTTGGGAAGTGGGGAGGGAAATATCCCGGTAGACGGAAGGATTCCCGGTACTGATCCTGGGGAAGGCATGAAACACAGTTGAGGCTACCTTGGTAATGGGGAAGGGAGACTTCCGAGCGAGCGGAGGATTCCGATACATGAAAAAGGGGGAAGGAAAGAAACAAGCAGTTTAGGGTGACCTTTGGGGGGGAAGGGGAGCATCCGGAGGAGCGGATGGATTTCCCCGGGTACATGAACCGGGAAGGGAAGAATACAAAGTTAGGGACCTTTGGGAAAGGGGGAAGGGGAGACATCCGGGGGTAGACGGTGGATTCCGGATACATACCTAAGGAAAAACAAAAAACCGCTGACCAAGGAAATGGGGAAGGGGGTCCCCTCAGGGGACACAAGTGGGCTCCTGGGGGAAAACCCGATCCGGGGAAGGCACCGGCCCACCTTAGGAATGGGGAAGGGGGGACCATCCGGGGGCGAGCGGATGGATTCCTGGATTCATAAAAATTGGGAAAGGTGTTTGAGGGTGACCTTGGTAAGTTGGGAAGGGGAACTCCGAGCGAGCGGATGGGTTTCCCGGATACATGAACCTGGGAAGGCATGAAACATGCAGTTGAGGCTGACCTTTGTAATGGGGAAGGGAACACCGGAGCGAGCGGTGGATTCCTGGATACATGAACCTGGGAAGGCATGAATACTTGAAGTTGAGGGGTCCTTGGGTAAGTGGGGGAAGGGAGACACCCGGAACGGGTGGGTTCCGGGTACATATCCTAAGGGAAAACAAAACCCGACCAAGGAAGTGGGATGGAGTCCACCGGTTACACAAGAGACTCCGGAGACACTGATCCGGGGGAAAGGGACCGCCGACCTTAGGGAATGGGGAAAAGGGAAAACTCCGGGGGCGAACGGAGGGTTCCTGGGGTTCATGAAATTGGGGGAAAGGGTTTGATACGCGACTTAGGGAAGGGGGAAGGGAGACATCCGGGGGCGAACGGAGGATTCCTGGACACATGAACCGGGGGGGGCTGAGGCTGGAAAGGGGAAGAGAGAGAAGAAGAGGGAGGGGACCTTAGGGAACAGAAAGGGGGGACATCCGGGGGGCCCCCGAAGGATTTTTGGGCACATAACCGGGGAAGGGGGGGGGGGGGACCCTTAAAAACAACCCGCCTCCACTGGCAAGGTCGGTAATCAAGATAATCTGAGGCTGACAGTGCGCAAATAATTTTATTGTTTTATTATTATTTTACCTCCATTTGCACAAATTTGTGCAACGGGAGCCTGCTGGGCACCATCATTCATACACCAAAAAACAATGCAAATGCACGCCACACAAAAAAAGTATAAAAAAAACTCATCACCTCTTCACAAATGAATGCAATCACAAACGCGCACACACACACACCACACACACACATAATAAAATTTAAAAATATATAAAAATATAATAATATAAAAATAAATTATATATATAATAAATTTATATATATTATATAATATATATAATATAAGTATAATTTTATTAAAATAATTTTTTATATATATATTTGTGGTGTGGGGTGTGGGTAAGTTCTTTATTGAATCCGTACTTTCCACACTTCCCCAACAGTGTCTCCTACTTAAACAATATTTTGCATTGTAATAAGACTGTGTCCAGCATTGAAACTGTAAAACCCGAAAAAACCGGGGCAAAGCGTTTTTATTATTTTGTTTTTTTACAAATTTTTGTTTATTTTGTGTCCCTATGGACTCTTCTTCCCACCAAAAAACTGCTGCAAGAATGTCCATTCCTTTTTTTT
>NC_069432.1:43585222-43605858 GCF_026875155.1 Cherax quadricarinatus
ATTTTTTTAGGTTTTCTGCGTGCATCGAATCTGGCAAGAGTTTCTTGGAAAAGAATGACGATAATTAAAACAAGTTTTTTTCTAACTCCACTATCCCGTCACTTCATCAGAGACTGCAGACAGCGGGCATTAAATATCTTAAAACAACCCAGAGAAGACACTCCCGAGAAGAGATACATAGTCCTCCCCACCAACTCCATTGCCAAACACGTTTCCAACATCTTTCCAATACCTCATTCCAATTTATCTACCTCCACAACCACGACCATCAAGGACATTACCAGTGATGACAGGACAAGCTTAAACCCCTCTGCGGGGTATACAAAAACCCCTTGTAATGACTGCAACAATTATACGTGGGCAAAAACATCAAGGAACCTCCAAACACGTATTTCAGAACACCAATACGCAAGCAGGTTGACGACACAAGGAATGCCTGTGTACAAACCGAAATTTCATAAACCACTGTAAACTACAAAAAACTCAAGACTTATCGCCACAAAAGACAACACTCAATACCGAAGAACCCTGGAATCATCACTTATTTCCATATCCGACAACTTCAACAGAATAGTGGCTTCTATAACAGAGCTGAACCACTTGCCAAGAAACTTCTTCATCGCTATCCCACATAAGAACACATGAATGGAAAAACACTGTAGAAGGTCTGCTCACAAACTTATCCAATCTCATTTCCAAGCTACCCAAGATTTTAGACTCTATAACCCCACTCGGTACATATTCAGATGCAGCATTCTCCACCTGACCTCAGCATTCTGAACCTGACTATAAATACTCGCGTCCCTTCCACCCCAGGTAGATCTGTTTGTGACTTGGTTGATAAATTAAGCTCCTTGACCGACTTAAATGATTTTAACATTGTTAGTTTTGATGTTACTTCCTTGTTTACGAAAGTTCCTGTTGATAAATTTTTAAGTTTCTTATCTGAAGAACTCGTTAACTATGATTTACCTTTGGGCCTGTTCCTACTATCATTAAACTTATTAAACTTTGTATTGTTGATGCAAAATTTGTATTTAATGATAAGTTTTACACTCAGAAGTTTGGTATGGCAATGGGAAATCCTCTTTCACCTGTTCTTAGTAACCTTATACATGGTATTTTTTGAAACATGGTTGCTTAAACACAATCTCCTAATAGAGCTAAAATGGTTCAGATATGTTGCTGTATTTTGTGTCTTTATGCCAAAAATTGTAGATATACACTTTTTCTTGGAAAATTAAATAGCTTAGCCCATTCTATTACTTACTGTTGAGTTTGAAGGGAATTAACTCATTGCCTTTTCTAGATGTTTTAAATTTCAGAAAAACCTACAAATAACTGTTCCTATTGTTACTATTATTCCCTCGCACAATGATGGAGTCAAAACTCGTCGTTTTCTCATCAATGTTTTTGAGGGCTTTAAGATTTGTAGTTCCTGAGTTCATAGATGAGGAAATATCCAAAATTTATTGAGTAGGTAATGTATTTAAATTACCCCAAGAAATGTAATTGATAATTCTTTTAAAGTTGCTAGGAACACTTTTATAATCAAAAAAGGGAACCAGCCTTATCAACTAAAAATATGTTGGTTCTCCCTTACATGAAATTGGTTGATATTGCCTTCTATTATGAAGACTTTTAATATTAAAAGTTGTATTCAAAAATCTTGTGATACAGTAAAAAACTTTTGATTAAGATTTCCCCAAATGCTGATGGTGTGTCTATAAGATTCCTGATAAATTTGCGATTAAAGTTTTATAACGGTCAAACTGGTAAAAAATCTCGAAACTATAGATTAAAAAACATATATAGCATTAGAACTGGACATGATTCCAAGGCTCTATTTATTCATGTTAGAGATTTTATCCATTCAATGATTCAAAAGTTGAGAAAGTAGTATCATGAAGTCCATGGTCGACAGGAATATAATTGATCTTGTTTCTTTAAAAAGCAGTTTTGAACAAAAATATGAATTCTTTCCTTGGTTTATATAAATTAGATCCTTTTATAATTAATAGAATGTGGGTAGAATTAATAATACACTGGACAAATAAATAGCTTGGGGCGGTGAGTTTTGCAAAGGACTATCCAGTTGGCTCGCCGTGCGTCTCGTGTTTAAACCGTTGGGGGATCATGATTGTGAGGTGTGGCCTGACCCCCTTATATAGATTCTTGGATGCTTCACTTTCATAGTTCTTGAAATGCTGAGTAGTCACGAAAGCGCTTGGAATTTCTCTATTCTTTCAGAGTGGTTGTTTTGCATTTATATAGATTTATATATATTATATATATATAGATATATCTATTATATATTATTTTTATATTATATATATATTAATGTTTTCCTTGATAATTGTGAGCAGTCACGAAAGCGCTTGGAAGTTCTCTATCTTTTCACAGTGGTTGTTTTGCATATTCTGAAATCACCTGTTTAGTGATCTTATTGGCATTTATATAAATATATTTATATATATAATTTATATATATATATATATTTATATATATTATATTATATATGTCTCATTTTACACGCTGATAAACAGGGATACCTTGCTACTACTACTAAACTTTGGTCACACTTCACAGTCACGCACATCCTTATTATATTACATTACATATAGGTTTTTCTCCTTTTTCTAAATAGCTCTTGTTCTTCTTTATTTTATTCATTGCCCATGGGGGAAGTGTGAAATGAATCTTTCCTCCGTAAGCCTTGGTGTCGTTTTGAGGCGACTAAATGCCGGGAGCAATGCCTAGTAACCCCTTTCCTGTCAGACATTTACTAAAGAATGTGAAGAAGAAAAACTTTATAAAAACTGGGATGCTTAAATGTGCGTGGATGTAGTGCGGATGGACAAGAAACAGTATGACATTGCTGATGTTATGATGAAAAGAAATTGGATGTCCTGGCCTAAGCGAAAAAAAAGCTGAAGGGGTGGTAGGGAGTTTCGGTGGGGGGGAAATGAATGGGATTAAATCTGGAGTATCTGATGAGAGTTAGAGCAAGGAAGGGGTAGCAGTAAGTTGAATGTCAGTTATGGAAGGAGAAAGAGGAATATGAATGTGTAAATGCAAAGAATTATGTGGATTAAAGTAAAGGTTGGATGCGAGAAGTGGGTCGTAAATAAGCGTTGTATGCACCCTGATGAAGAGAGGAATGCAGAGGAGAGAGAGCGATTTTGGGAGATGTTAGTGAATATGTATAGGAGCCTTTGAACATAGTGACTAGGTAATTGTGGTAGGGGACCTGATGCTAAAGTAGAGAGAAACCACTTTTAGAGAGGGTGTGGTAGGTAAGTTGGGGTGCCAGGTGTAAATGATAATGGTGCCCTTTGATTTAATTTGAACTTTGTATAGAAAGGGGTTTAGTTATAGGTAATACATTTTTAAGAAAAAGAGGATAAACAAGTATACAAGATATGATGTAGGGCGAAATACAGTAGTTTGTGGATTATGTATGGTTGATAAAAAGACTGTTGAGTAGACTTTCAGGATGTACATGTTTTATAGTGGGGCCACAGTATATCAGATCACTTTCTAGTTGTTGCTAAATGAGAGTAAAAGGTAGATGGGAGACAAGGAGAATAGAAGCATCAGGGAAGAGAGTAAGGTGAGGTTATAAACTTAAAAGAGGAGGCAGTTAGGAAAGATATATAATACAAGCTATTGGAGGTAGATGGGTAATGAGAGCATAGGCAATGGGGTCGAAGAGGTATGGGGTATGGTTTAAATATGTAGGGTTAGAGTGTTCAGCATGAAGTTTGTGGTTACAGGGGAAAGGGGTGCGGGAGGAATGAGGAGCGATTGTGGAATGAGAGTAAGAGGTAGTAAGGGAGAAAAAGTTAGCATTATGAGAAGTTTTACAACGTAGAAGTGATGCAACGGAGGGGAAGAGTATATGGTGAAAAATAAGAGAGGTTATGAGAGTGGTGAAGCAATATAAAAAAACAAAAAAAAGAGAGCAAATGAGAGTGGGTGAGATGTTATCAACACATTTAGTGAAAATAAGAAAAAGTTTGGGTGATGAGATTACCAAGTTAAGTAAGCCTAGAGAACAAATGAATTGTCCAGTTAATAATACTAGAGGAGAGATATTAAATGGACAGTTAGAGGCACGGGAAGATGAGGGAATATTTTGAGGAATTGTTATATGTTGATTGAGATAGGGAACAGCTGTGATTTCATGTTAGGGCAAGGAGGAATAACATCTTGTAGGAGTGAGAAGAGCCAGTGAGAGTGTGAGGGGAAGTTCGTGAGGCAGTAGGTAAAAATGAAAGGGGTAAGGCCAGCCGGGGATTGATGGATAAATGATTGAAATGTTAAAAGCAGGGTGGGGATATAGTTTTGGAGTGGTTGGGTGCCCCAAAAAATTATTTTAATAAATGTATGGAAGAGGGTAAGGTACCTAGGGTTGCCTGAGAGCATGCCATAGTTCCTTTGTTAAAGGCAAAGGGGGACTAAAGAGAGTGCAAAAATTTAGGGGGATTAAGTTGTTGAGTATACTGGTAAAGTGTTCTTTGGTAGAGTTTATTATTGAACGAATTAAGAGTATGACGGAGATAGGATAGCAGATGAACAAGGAGGCTTTAGGAAAGGTACGGGTGTGTGTGGACAGGTGTTTACAGTAAAACTGATTAAGTGAACATTATTTAGATAAGGCTAAAGAAGTCTTTGTTGGCATTTATTGGATTTTGAAAAGGGCGTATGGACAGGGGTGGATAGGTGGCATGTGGCAGATGGTTGCAGGGTATGGTGTAGAGGTAGGTTACTGAAAGCAGTGAAGAGTTTTTACGAGGTTTAGTAGCTCAAGTTACGATGTATGTAGGAAAGAGGCTTAATTATTTCCCTGTTAATTAAAGTAGGCTTAGACAAGGAATGTGTGATGTCACCGTGTTGTTTAATATAATTTATCGATGGGTTGTAAGATGAAGTAAATGCGAGGGTAGTCTGACAGAGGAGTTGGAGTTAAAAGATTAGAATCACACATCAAAGTGGGAGCTGTACAGTTGCTCTTTGCTGATGACACTGTGCTCTTGGGAGATTTGAAGAGAAGTTGCAGAGATTGGTGGATGAATTTGTTGGGTTGTGAAAAAGAAGAAAATTAAAAGTTGAATACAGGAAAGTGTAAGGTTATGAGTGATAACAAAAAAGATTAGTGATGAAAGATAGGATATCGGATTGGAGGGAGAGAGTATGGAGGAAGGTGAATGTATTCAGATATTTGGGAGTGGACGTTGGTCAGCGAAGGGTCAATGAAGGATGAGGTGAACAGAGAATTGATGAGGGGAAAAGGGTGAGTGGCGTTAGCACTTAGGAGTCTGTGGAGACAAAGAACTGTCCTTGGAGGCAAAGAGGGGAATTATGAGAGGATAGCTTTACCCAACGCTCTTATGTGGATGTGAGCATGGGTGATGAATGTTTGCAGCGAGGAGATGGCTGGATGCATGGAGATGTCTTGTCTTCGAGGGCAATGTGTGGTCTGTGAATATAAATTTGCAGAGGAATTCGTATTTGGAAAGTTAGGAGGAGGTGCGGGATTACCTAAAACTGTGTCCGAGGGCTGAGGAGGGTTGTTGAGGTGGTTCAGGAATCGTTAGAGAGGAATGGTGCGAAACAGAATGACCTTCAAGAGTGTATCATTCTATAGTGAAGGAAGGCGGGGTAGGGGTCGGCCTGGAAAGGTTGGAGGGAGGGGGGTAAAGGAGGTTTTGTGTGTGCGAGGGGCTTGGACTTCCAGCAGGGCTGTGTGTGAGCGTGTTTGATAGGAGTGATTAAGACGAATGGTTTTTAATTACTGACGTGTGGTGGAGTGTGAGCAATGTAACACTTTATGAAGGTTCAAGGGAAACCAGCAGCCGGACTTGAGTCCTGGAGATGGGAAGTACAGTGCCATGCACTCTGAAGGAGGGGGTGTAATGTTGAGTTTAAAAACTGTAGTGTCAATCACCCTTCTCGGCAAGCAGTGATGTGGAGTAAATAAAGGTGAAGTTTTTCTTTTTCGGACCAACCTTGCCTTGGTGGAATCGGCCACAGTGTGATAATAATAATAATATATATATATATACTATTTATATATATATATATATATATTTATATATATATATATATATATATATATATGATATATTTATATATATTATATATATATATAATATTTATTATATTTATATATATTTATATATATATCATCCTTTTTTTAACTATGATGAAACTCTACGACACTGTCATGAGTTAATATATATGTACCTTCCCTGGAGGAGGTAGTTGTTGCTCTCCGAGTTTCCGGAAGACCTTATAAAAGTTTTTGTGATGAATGAGTTCCTCTTTCTTCATTATGGTATTTCGTTCCCTTTGCGTTCTTTCAAATGCTGCTGAATTGACAGACTCGATCAGGATGTGCCAAGGTGAGAAATGAATCTTCGGTGCTCTCCATATATTTACACCAACTATTATGAGATTCTTGGATAAAAAATGTAGGAACAGTGTTTGATGTAAAGCGAGAAAACCACTTGGACACGAAACGTGAGAAGCAAGTAAGAGAAATGGTTTATATTCTCGAAACTGGGGGCGAAATATACAAATTCTCTTAACTTATGACATAATTCTTTGGTTCGTTGCGCATTAAGATTAAGGTAAAACTAATTTGTACGTAACAAGTAGAACAGGTTTTTCTTACGACATGAGGACTTCATCTGGATACTTTCTGTCTAATGATGAATGAGAAAACACTAACGCTGAGACTCCTTGTCCTGAAATCTTTCCCTCCTTTCTCTATCTCTCATCTCTCTCTCTCTCTCTCTCTGTATATATATATCTGTCTCTTGCTCCGTTCCTCCGTCTTCTCTTCCTATCCTCATTGTCCTCTCCTCTTTCTACTATATGTTTATTTCCTCTCTCCTCCCTCTTCCTCCTCCTTCTCCTTCCTCCCTCCAAAACCACTAACCAACCAATATTTTTCAACTTGTCTCTGACAATATTTGTAATACAAAAATTTGTCGCTCGAAGTATTTACGAGTATTTAGTCGTGGGTTTGTTTTTCAACGAATGAGTCGCTTTGAAACCGAGAGACATACTTTCTTACTCTTGTTTTGTGCCCAGTTGCAGATTTTAGACTATACCTTCATATCAAAATTTCAAGAAAAAGGGGGAGGGATTGGCTATCTTTTGTTGCTTTTTTGGTTTAAATCAATTTTAAATTAAAAATGAAGCAACTGATAGTCAATCTTATAATTACCACACCTTCCTCCTGATGGCAGGTGTGGGGCGTGAGATCCCTACACCTGCTTGAAAACTGGGTGCAGGTGTGTGCGTTCCCTACACCTGTCCCATGACACTATACGTGTGAGTTTTCCCCACAGAACATTTTCCCTGCCCCCAAGCAGCTATGTGAACTCATGTTCCCACCACCTGTCTTGACAGTGAGTCCTACCCAGCTGCCTTGATGTGGTGAAGTGGCGAAAGAACACATTTGACAACTATCGGAACGAACTATTTTAAAGTAAGAAAATATTGCATTAACGGTTTTGCATATGTGGTTTATCTTGAGACACGAAAACACAGCCAGGTTTGCGCCGGTTATTCTGCCAAGGTAAATTTTGCTCTGCAATATACAAAAATTTGATATGGATATATTTTTAAATTCAAGAAAAAAATTATTAGCTCTGAGGTAATATTATTTGAATAATGCTCATTTACAAACACCCAGTATCTTGTTGATTAGAGAGAGAGAAAACGTTCATCAGATACACAATCTTCAGCTACCAGCGCCAAAACCTGGGTTAAATCAGCAGCGAACACAAGAGTTTTCAATAAATAGGAATCCACCCTCCAGGAGCACTCAAAGCAAGTGTTGTCGGCTGTCAAGGAGGAGGCACACCACTAAACAATGCCTTGCAAGATACCAGGGTGCAATTACTGCCACAAGATGGGGACATCAGAGGAATCAAGTAAAGGAAGAGAAATAACTTAAGCAGACAGGATCAATGTTTAGAGACTTGTTCTCGGAACAGACCTGCAGGATCTCTGATTGGTGAACACTTTCACACGTAAACCACTCAGCTACTCCTATCTTCAGACCAAGCAGGTGGTTTTTGTGCCTTATACAAGACCACAGACCTACATCATAGAGGTGCCTCGGTGCCCTATCTGGTCTCAAGGACGGGGCGCGTATACATCTGGACACCACCACCACGTCAAGCTGGGAACACATCATTGCAGTGCCTGTGTATCAGACTCTTGTCGGAAAAGCATTAGAGGTTTCAATTACTAAGTAATTGGAGAGCAACACCACCAGTTTGTGAAACATCTACGTCCGACTGATGACTGTTGTTGTGTAACATTTTTGGTACGGACAGGGACATCAGAACATTTTCGCATAGAATTGCTAGCTACCACCTCATGGATGAGAAGAGGAAAGGCAGGCAAGGAGGAGGTGTTGCGTGTGCTTATCTAAAAGTGTACAGCACAGCACATTGATGTTGCATCCTTATCATTTTGATATTCTCAAGTCTCCATAAAGCACTAGTACTCTGTACTAGCATGTGCAAATGTACAGACCTCGTAGCAACATGCAGACCCCATAACATCCATGGGTGGAAATGTGGACTCCTTTGCTCCAACACATCTGTCAAACGTAATAATTGTTGTTGACCTCAATACAACATCCTATACGGAGGAACTTTGATAACCTTTCTTGCAGTGTTTGACATGCGAAACTTTGTTGATGTCCTACTAACATCTCTGGCTTCTCACCTTGACCCAGTTGTGTGTGATCTGGCAGAAGGTATAGTCACTTGTTAAACCCCTCAGCTAGGTGGGGAATTATGACCACAAGGCTGTTTTTACGACACCTAAGATCCCAACAGAACGAGATGAGGAGTCCACACGCACAACCTGGCTATGGGAAAGAAGTAACTGGCCAGACCTTTGCTCTGTGCTCGCCGCCACCAATTGGAATCCTCTTCTCCAAGAGGATGTTGACAACCAAGTGAATGCCTTCACTGGACACATCGTAATCTACAACAAGAACACATCCCTCACTAGCAGTATGTGACGAAGCCTACAGATCAGCCTTGGTTCGGCTTTCATTGTAGAGAGGCTGTTACTGCTAAGTACAAGGCATTGCTAAGGTATAAGAGACATTACAATATGGTGTAATAGTGCACAAAATGTGTGATAAAGGAATAACAGGACAAGTCGGTTGATGGATCAAATTACACTACATTGCAACTTCTCTGAGGACTCAATTCAAGTGCAGGGAGTGATAAGAGCTCGCCTGTAGGCTGTCAACATGTGTTGAGGTTTGCAACATACTGAAATGTGGCGCGTCATCACCGTAGAGTTTTACAGAAAACGTAATATATGTCTCTGGAATAAGTTATTGACACTATTTTCCTTTTTTTTCGAAAAGTATTAATACGAGTGTAATGATTTTTGCACACGTTACTGTGCAATGATGGGGATTTGCGATATTTTTATTGCTGTTTTTTTGCTTGTTATCTCCTGAAAAAGTCCTTAAAAAAAATAAACTTCAACATTTTTTATTATGCAATCTATTAACATCTTCGCTGAAACGACGTTGGTAACAAGACTATCTAGCGCATATCTTTCATTTGATGTCAACTAGATTATTGTACGTCTAACCAATTTTGTAGATAATGGACAGTTTTTGCTCTATAGAATTGGACACAATATATTTTTTCAATCTTTAAGGCAAAAAGTCACTACAAACACACTGTGTAGACTTGAAATGCTGCATTTAATTAACGGTTTAAAAATTTCATTCGAAAATTGGACCAAAAAACTAAAAAATAATATATAATATTAATGATTTCTCTTCGCACATCCCTAGCTTCTGACGGCAGCTGAGCTCCATGCTGCGGTGAAAAGACTCTGTTCCACAAGGCACAGTACTCCCTCCAGTGTTCCACAAGGCACAGTACTCCACTCCAGTGTTCTCCACAAAGGCACAGTATCCCTCCAGTGTTCCACAAAGGCACAGGACTCCCTCACAGTGTTCCACAAGGCACAGTACTCCCTTCCAGTGTTCCACAAGGCACAGTACTCCCTTCCAGTGTTCCACAAGGCACAGTACTCCCTCCCAGTGTTCCACAAGGCACAGTACTCCCTCCCAGTGTTCCACAAGGCACAGTACTCCCTCCCAGTGTTCCACAAGGCCAACAGTACTCACTCCAGTGTTCCACAAGGCACAGCTTCTCCCTCCCAGTGTTCACAGGCACAGTTTTTTTTACTCGCTCCCATTCTATTCCTCATCCTCATATCTAACATAGAAGATATAACCGAAGCTCTGACTTCTACCCTTTGCAAGTTGTCACAGTTTGCCATTTCCATATTTTTTTTGGGCAGTGTCACTCCATCGAAGACACCGCAAGACTCCAAGCTGACATAAACCAAGTCTTAAAATTTGGCCACTCAAAACAATATGAAGTTCAATAAGAGAAAATTTCAAACTTACTTGTAGATTTGGAAAAACTTTAGGAAATAAAAACTGTATATAGGTTATACACAAATTCTTAAAAAAAGCATACTATAAAACGAAAGGAGTAATGTGAAAGGCCTTGGGACATGTGATAAATGTCAGAGGATCTCGTATTCCAAAGGACACTACAAATGTATCTACCGCATCTATGGGATAATGAGAGGATGGGTTATGGGTGAGAACATTCTAAACTAAGGGATGCCAAGCATGATGATTCTCTTGAATCGTTGTGTTCTCTCTTAGGCTGGAATACTGATGTACACTAATGCTCATTTCATGGCGAAATTGATGAATGTAGAAATTGTACAAAGAACCTTTTCATGGCACACATAAGTACGGAATAAGCCACGTAAATTGATGAGAATGGTTGAAGGCCATTGATTTGTATTCCTTGAATGCAGGCGAGAGAGCTAAAGGATAATATACACTTGGAAAAATCCTTGAGGGATTAGTATCCCAAATTCCACATGAAAATAAACTCCCTCATGGAAAGCATAAGACTCGGTGAGGAGATTGTAACATTCTCCAATGAAAGCAGGGCGCCACGAGTACACTGGAGAGACAACCAATCAAGTGTCTGGGCCCAAGACTGTTCATACTGACCCCTCCCAGCATTACTAAGGGTAATTACCAATAGACCCCTGACTGTCTTCAAGAAAGCACTGGACAGGCACCTTTAATCAGTACATGACCACCAGGCTGTGATTCGTAATCAGTTCGCGCAGTGCATCCAGCGAGTAACAGCCCAGATGATCTGACCCTGAAATCCACCGCAGAGGCCTTGTCTCCGCGCGAGCCGGGGGGCGTTGACCCCGAAAAACCTCTCAGGTGACTCCAGGGTCATCTATAAACAGGTACTTGCACAGACGAAGCCTGTAGGAATACATGGGTGAAGTTAAAATGGGAGGTGGACACAAAGAGATATCTTGAATCAGGAAGAGTGGGCATCCACTAATTCCGGGTCAATGATGACACAGGGTATCTGCCTGATGAACATTATTCTATCCGCTATATAGTGACAAGGATGCGACCACTCTACTAGCAGTCATGAGAGAAAGCGGAACCGCTATGCCGGACACTTGCTGCCAAAATACATGTTTACAGATCAAGCTATTGCAGATTGTGTACAGAGCTGAGTCAGTCGGTGAAATATAAGAGGAGGAGGTGCATTTCTTCTTCTTAAAACATGACCCAAGAAAAGGTTATTGGCTCAGACAAGTAGAGCCGAAGATTGCTGAGTTGATCGTGCAGACCAGCTACTACACCTCTAACTTGCATGTTTCAGCACTGCCTCTAATACAGTGTGAATGAACTTCAGGAAAGGTTACTTTGCTGCTGTGTTGGTGGAAACTCTCATAACTAAATTGGCACCAGTCACTGGACACACCACTAATCACCACACACACCACAAACTCTCACAGAACCCACACACACACCCACACAAGAACATACACCACACACACACACACACACCGAACACACATACTATCCAAACCCCACGAACATACACACACACACACACACACACACACCACATTGGCTCCTGGTACTAAAAAACCCCCCCCCCCTCACCACCCAAAAGGTGCAAACGTCATGAAGTTGGGGAAAGGGAACAAGGAAGACCGCAGACGGTGTACAGTCTAGGGCGGCAAGGAGACTACAAACCTCACTCAAGGAAAAAAGATATTGGGCGTGTGTATCTACCACCAGGCACATCTCCTGAAGCGCCCACACCAAATAACTACTGTAGCACAATGGCCGCCTAACAAACCTCAGAACATTCCGACATCTCAATAAGTAATCGTTCAGGACCCGTGTTACCACCGTGTACGTTAGCCATATTGGAGTATGCGGGCACCAGCCTGGAACCCACACCTCAGCCAAGCACGTAAAAGAAACTATAGAAGTGCAAAGGTTTGCACAGGACTAGTCCCAGAGCTAAGAGGTATGTCTCTCTCGAGGAGATGGTTATGGGAAATCTACCTGAATCGATACTGGAGGACGGGAGAGTTGTGGGGACATGATAACAAACATAAAATATGAGAAGGAATTGACAAGATGGACAAAGACAGGATGTTCCTGGATGAGGACTACAGCAACAAGACGGACACAGTTGGAAGTTGATGACACAGATGAATAACAGGGATGTTAGGAAAATTCTTTCTCAGCCACTGAGAGTTGTCAGAAAGTGGAATAGCGAGTTGTGGAAGAGATGTAGTGGAGGCAGGATCCATACATAACTTTAAGTGAGGTATATGACAAAGCTCACGGTTCAGGGAGAGTGACCTAGTAGAGACAAGTGAAGAGGCGTGGGGCCAGGCGCTTGGACTCGACCCTGCAAGCTCAGCTAGGTGAGTAAATCTCGTGCGAGTAACCACACACACAAACACACACACACAAACACACAACACCCACACAACACACACACACAACCACACGCCACACAAGCACACGCCACACGACAAAACAACATATGCGACAGACATTTACGCACACCACACGCAAGCGACGGGTGGCGGGATCACGGTCACAAAGAGGTTGTGGTAGTCAAGCGCACTGAGAGTCAATTACATCACAACAAGTCACCTACTTTTCAGACACTATTAACCACACATAAATACAACCCACACACACACACCACACACACACATATCCAGGACTCACACACACACTCCCCCCTCCCCACCAACCATCTCCACACACACACTCCTTCCCTGACCCACCCTCCTCTTTCATCATCCCTCCCCACTCACCCTCCACCCTCTCCTCTCCCACTCACCCACTCTGATTTCTCCAACCCACTCCCCATATTCCACCTAAATCCCCATCCTCACCCTCTCCCACATAGCCACAGTTCTTCTTACTCCCTCACCCCACTCACTCTGACAACACACTACTAACCTAAATACAGAGAATTACATAGGTTCCACTTCTGAGTATCAGGATCAAACCATCGGTTTGCAGAGAAGCATCGGAAAGGAAAATTCATGGGTCAGGAGAGGAAGACTGCCCAAAGTAAGATGGGCAGCATGAGCTCTTAAAAGGGAACATGCAATGGGAAAGAACTAGAAGACTAGCATGAAAATGGAAGACGAGGATAGATATGGGGAAAGCAAGGGAAGTGGCGAGGTGCAGTCAAGCAGCAGAGGATAGGATACAGAGGTTAGAAGATGACTGAAAAATCTGAAACAGCATAAGACTAAAGAACATTTTTTTGGATTGACATCATGAAGACTGATACCTCAGTCACAAATAAAGGAGAGGCTGTCGGGAAAAAAGGAGCAAAATTGCATGAAGAAAGCTCCATCAGAGGAGACTGTAGTAATGAAAGAGCTAAGCAATTAATGTGGAGGCCTCCCTCCCCGCAGAGCCAGGGAAGCGAGAAGGGAAAATGGACAGGCCACTGAGCAAATCCATTAAGCTAGTGAAACTGAAAAAAGAACGCTGCAATGGCGGAAATCAAATGAATGAGGGGATACAAAGGATATGCAGTGAGATGAGAATGAAAGGGTTTGAGGTCATGGTCTTTGTGTAGGTGGGTTCAGAAGTTGCAGAGAAAATCTATGAAGCAAAGAAAACAAAGGGGAAAAAAGATTGAAAGCATCATTAAAAGCAAGAGGAGAGCATGACATGACACAGCTGGAAAATGTTCGGAAGAAAGCGGGGGTTTGCAAAAAAAAGAACCCGTCTGAAAGCCTCAATGAGAATCCCTTAAGATATAATAGCCTCACAGAAACAAAACTCATTTAGAATAATAACACGATCTATTCTTTCCATCCGATATCAAATCCTTCAGGAAGGACAGAGGGCAGGCAGAGGGGAACGGGGAGTTTCACTGACTCATTAAAACAGTCGGAGGTTTGAACACATGGAAGGAATGGATGCAACCGGGGCGAAAAGGGAACTACGTAGTAGTACCAAACATGGCTGTAGGGAACCATAGAGGTGTTAATGCAAGCTCAATGTACAAAACCACCACAGAAACACTGCCCAGCAGAGGCAGCTAAGATAGGATGAGAGGCAAACAGAGCCATGCACGTCGACACATAGCCCGACCTAGGGTGGCCAGAGAGCACACATGGGGGAGCAAAAGTTACTCGTTATGGTGTGATTTCAATCACAGAGATTGGACTGGACCTGATCGAGACCACATGGCCGTCTCAGGTCCCGCAACATGTTCTCCCCCTATCATTGCTTGTAGGTACTGCGAAAACTCATGCAATCAACATGTTAGAGGACACTACCAGACTGGTTGAGGATGAACAGCCATACTCCTTGACTTGATATATCCCTCGTAAGTAGTTCGACATCGAGCGATATCATGTTTGATTCAAGGCCCCCTGGGAGCTAGTGTATCATGATGCGTTCAGTGCTTTCGACTACATAGTTGAGCATTCAAGTGGCAGAGAGTAGCATGGAATAGGTGGGCGAAAAACCCATAACTCACAGGGGCGTGCACAATACTCAGGCAATGAGAATCCTGCCAGGCCTCCGTGGGTAGAGGAAACTGACAGGAAAACATTCCCTCCACCATTCTTCTGGGACAACAAAATGCCGAGGCAGAGGAGAAGTTTGTTCCCGAGGGAACGAAATAATGAGAAGAACAGAACGAGACCTCCTTGTTTCCACCCAAAGGTGTAGGAAGGCAAAAACTTAAATGTACTAGAGAATGGAAAGGTACAGAAGACAAGAACTCCGGAAACAAGAGATTAGCCGAAGAGCAGAAACGAATATGCACAGAATATGAGGGAGGCTCAGCGACAATAATGAAAATGACATAGAATCGAAGTCAACGTCTGATCCGAAGCTGTTGCATTAGCCACATCAGCAAAGGAAAACAAACAGTCAAGAACCAGGTAATCAGACCTGAGGAAGAGTGATGGGGAGTTCAATGAAAAGACCCAGAGAGGGATTGTCAGGAGCTCAACACGAGATTTAAGAGAAGTATTTGAGTGGAAACAGTAGGACTAATAGAAATCAGTACAGTGGGGGCTACACCAGCAAATGCCTGATGAGGTACATATAACCAAGGAGGAGGTGAAGAAGCTGCTATGCGAACTTGACACCTCAAGGCGGTGGGACCAGACAACCATCTCTCCATGGGGCCTTTAAAGAGGGAGCAGAGATATGTGTGTGCCATTAACAAGTTCTTCAAACACATCATTTGGAAACTGGGCTACTGTCTGAGGTATGGAGATGGGCAAAATGTATCCCAATTTTTGTAAAAAAGGGCCGTCCCCCCGCCAACATGCACTAAACTACAGACCTTTATCATACGTGATGTTAGTATTCAAAGTCATTGGAGATCATCAGGAGGAAGAGGTGGTGGAGCACATGGAAAGAAACAAGTGTATAATTGACAACAGCACGGTTTCTCAGGCGTAAGGAACATTACTTGTGTCTACAACTCCTAATGGAGTTTTATGACAAGGTGACAATGAAGTAAGACAAGAGACGAGCAGGAGTGGTCGACTTCTGCTTTTTTTGGACTGCAAGAAGGCCTTTCGACACAGTTCCTCACCAGAAGAGGTTACTGCAAAAGATAGAGGATATCAGGCAAACAAAACAGTAACAAGCAATGTAATGGATCAGAGAATAATTTGACAGGGATTGGGAAAAAGAGTCTATGGTACGTGCGAGGTGTTCAGAGTGGTAGCATGAGACAAGCGGGGCTCCACAGGCGGTCAGTCCTACGGACCCTGTGTTGTTATAGGTATGTGCAATGGAACTAACGGAAGGGATAGACTCAGCAAGTGTCCTTGTTCTGCAGATGATGTGAGTTAATGAGAGAATCAAATCGGACGAGGATCAAGCAGGACTAAAAAGAAAACCTGGACAGACTACAAGCCTGGTCCCAGCACTGGATCCTGAGTTTAAACATGCCAAGATGACAAAGTTATGAAGTTGGGAAGGTGCAAAAGAAGACCGCAGACACATACCGTTTAGATGATCAAGTCTGAACCTCATACTCAAGGAAAAAAGATCTGGGGGTGAGTATAACACGAGCATAATCTATGAGTCTGCACATCAATCAGATAACTGCTGCAGCATACGGCGCGCCTTGGCACACTACGGATACTGACCCCCCCCCCCCACCCGCTACCTCAGTAAAGGCATTCGGTCAATACATCTGTAGACCATTTACGTCAGGCCCATAATGGGAGATATGCAAGCCACCAGTTTGGAATCCACACCTAGTCAAGCACGTCAGGAAATTAGTGAAGTGCCAAAGGTTTGCAACAAGGATAGTCCTCAGAGCTAATGGGAATTGTCCCCTACGAAGAAGGTCGAGGAAAATAGGCCTGAAGAACTGGAGGACAGGAGGAGTCAGGGAGACATGATACGACATATAAAATACAGCTCCCGCGACTTCACCACGAGGTGGCAAAGTACGGGATGTTTCAGAGATGGGGACACAGACACAAGAGGTCCAATTGGAAGTTGAAGGCTCAGATGGAATCAAGGGGATGTTAGGAAGTATTTCTTCAGTAACAGAGGTAGTCAGGCAAGTGGAATAGCCTAGAAAGTGACGTAGTGGAGGACGGGAACCATTTACAAGTGTTAAGACGAGGTATGGATAAAGCTCATGGAGCAGGGAGGAAAGGAGTATCAGTAGAAACAGTGAAAGGCATGGCCAAAGAGCTAAGACTCCGAACACCTACAAACACAATAAGTGAGTTGCAAGTAGTTGAGTACACACCAGGCTGTAGGTGGACAGTGTAAGGAAGAAGTTCATTATATATTACTTCCTTGCAATCTACAGATAAGAGAGGAAAATTACACGCCATATTTGATTCATTAATTTTTGCAAACTGATACGCAAAATAAATTGTAAAATTGCCGTTGTAAACCTGAGATATATGTCAGGTGATAAATTTATGTGTGTCTACTCACAACACATAACGGAAACTTGATTTTCTCTTTTCGCGAGGTAGTCAGAAGACTGGATAAAATACACGCGTCCTCAATGTCGACGATTTCTATTATGTGCATCAGAAGATGAGGCGAAAGTAAAAGTTGAAGGATGTGTTGTCCTATCACGGCTTCCGGTGGCTGCTCCTTCAAGTGATTGATGCCACACTGGTCAAATAAACACACACACACACATGCGCACGAACACACACACACACATGCGCACCACGAAACACACCACACACACATGGCACGAACGCACCACACTAAGAGGGTGAGTTGAAACATTAGGAGTGCTTTCTGAAAAAAATGGAGAAAGAGCTTCTCTGTGTTATTGGAAAAGAGGTTGGAGAAGGAGGAGACAAAATTGGAGCACAAGTGAAACTTGCAGTAGCCAAGATAAGGGTCCTAGAAGTTGAGATAAATAGGCTGAAGCGAGTTAAAAGGGGCATGTGACCAGAGAAGACACAAGGCATATGAAGCTTGCGAGGCCGACACAGGATGAAGGAAAGGAATTCATGAATTTGCTAAGGTCTTATCAGCATGCCAAGGAGGGACCAAGGAGTGAAGGCAGAAACAGTGGTTGCAGATGGGAGGGTGATAGGTCGATTGCTGTGGCACACAGGCTATCAAGAGCCACGGGAAAATCAAGGTAGAAACTGACCACATACGAGGCAGCGATCCAGAAAGTCCACAGTGCGGCTGAGGAAATGTGGAGGAAGAAAGGGCAAATCAGTGTTTATCCATGGGCTTTCAGGGAGAGCGAGGAGAAGGAACACACTGAAAGGCCAGCAGGAAGAAGAAAGGAGATTGAGGAAAATCATCACGGAAATAGGTGAAGAGATGGACGATGTATTGTAAATTTTCTGAGAATAGGGGGTACACTCGAAAGGGAGAGAAACCGGACCAATCAAGCTGTTTCTCGGACCGGAAACAGTGCAGAACAGGATTCTCCATAGAGAAACACGATGAAATACTCGGAGGAGTACTGAGGGTGTTCCTAGACAGAGACTGAACAAATCAGAACGACAGCAGCTGAGGGAGAGGACAAAAAAGCTGAAGGAGCATAGGAAAAGAGACAAGGATGAACCACGAAGAGGTCAGTCAGAGCAGACAGAACAGCAAGGGCAAGCACACTCACAACTATTCTCAGAACCTTACAACCTATCACAACGCATCCCAACACACACTATCAATCCTACCCACAGACTACACCCCCCAACACCGAGGCTATAGAATCCCACAGTATGCACCGGTCTCCCACCCTCACAGGGCCCCCCAAACAACCAGTGTTGGAAACAGAAACTGAAGGGATGGCTACACAAACGCTGAGGCGAATAAACAATTAAGTGGGGTGCTAGTGCATGAAAGAGTAAAGAGCATCACGGACATCTAGTCTCACAAGAACATGCTTACAGGTATGATAACAAGATGCCTCTTTCCAACGGGATACCAAATCCTGAGGAAATTCTAAAGACAGAGGAACCGGGGGGGTGGAGGAGTGACGTTGCTGATCAAAAATCGCTGGATTTTTGATGAGCTGAGAGTAGGGAGACAGCGGAGAAGAAAGTGATTACTAGCGGGAACACTTCCTTCGGAGGTCCAAGGTGGTAATGCAGTGATGTATAACCAACCCACACGGCAAAACCTCAGACAATTTAAAAAATAAATTAACTACAACAGAAGGTGGCAGGCCAAGAGTACGACGAAAGAGCAATAGAGCGTCGTTTTGACACCATGGCTAGAGTGGCAGAAGAGCTCATGCATGCAGGGCCAAAGCCTCTGATCATGGGTGACTTTAACCACATGAGATCATTGGGAGAACTTGGACCCACATGGGGGCCATGATACATGGAGGGCTAGATGTAAGGAGGTACGGCGTACTGAGATAAAACTTCATGTGCCCCCCCCCCCCCCCCCCCCCCCAACACGTAAGGACACCTACAAGAGACGTGTGGAGAGGATGACACCAGCAAGGCTGGACTTAGTATTCACCTTGAGTAGTTGCAGATATCGAGGACATCCATATGAAAGACCCTTGGGGGCCATTATGACCATGTGTTATCGCTTCGAAATAACCAGTGGTAAAAGTGGAGGGAGAAGCAGGAAGGCCAGGTTCGGATATGAAGCCATAAACTAAAAGAAAGGGCGGAACTACACAGGAATGAGGAACTACCTGAAACGGGGTCAGTGGGGACAGGACAACTGGCAGGGGAAGGCCAGTTAATGAGATGATGGAAATATGTAGCAACAAAATGCAAGGAGGCTGAGGAGAGGTTTCTACCCCAAGGGTAACAGGAATAATGAAAAAGCCAGGATGAGCCCTGGTTTACCCAAAGGTGCAGTGGAAGGCAAAAACCAAGTGTGCTAGGGAATGGAATGAAATATAGAAGGCAAAGGACCCAGGAGAATAGAGAACAGTTCGTAGAGCCAGGAAACGAATATGACCACAGATAAGAAGGGAGGCCAAAGACAATATGAAAATGTCATAGCAGCGGAACGCAAATTGACCCGAAACTGTTTGCTACAGCCACATCAGGAGCGAAAACAACAGTCAAGAGACCAGGTAATCAGGCTAAGGGAACGGAAGGAGGAGAGACAACAAGAAATGACAGTAAAGTAGTGAGAACTCAACAAGAGATTCAGAAAGTGTTCACAGAGGAGACAGAAGCGGACTCCAGAACGACGGAGAGGTGGGGCACACCACCAAGTGCTGGACACAGTTCACACAAACGATGGAAGAAGATGAAGAGGCTTCTGAGATGGGAAAAGGGGGGGCTAAAAGGGATTACTTCAAAGGCAATGGTGCCAGATAACATCTCCCCATGGGTATTGAGAGAGGGAGCAGAGCGCAATTGTGTACCTAACAAACAATGATTCAATACCATCTTACGAAACAGGGAGATTGCCTGAGGCATGGAAAAGACAGCAAATGTAGTCCCAATAGCTCCCAATCTTTAAAAAAGGAGAAATCAGACATGAAGCATTAAAATACAGCCAGTGTTCACTGACCATGTCTAGTATGCAAAATCATGGAGAAGACGCTATCAGGAGAAGAGTGTGGAACACTGAGAAGGAAAACGATCTCTCAACAGCAGCCAACATGGTTTCAGGACGGGAAATTCTGTGTCACAAAACCTACTGGAGTTCTAATTGACATGGTGACAGCAGTAAGACAAGACAGAGTGAGGGTGGTGGGGTGGATTGCATTTTTCTTGGACTG
>NC_069432.1:43611358-43642120 GCF_026875155.1 Cherax quadricarinatus
TATTAATATATATATATATAATAATAGGGAAGTACCACCTCTGGAAATAAATGGTATAAAATACCGACCACAATGGAAATATAAACACATATGCAGTATAATGTAATCCTTTATTGACTACGTTTTCGCCCACACAGTGGGCTTTTTCAAGTCACAAACAGATCTACCTGGGTGGAAGGGACGCGAGTATTTATAGTCAGGTTCAGAATGCTGAGGTCAGTGAGAATGCGGCATCCTGAATATGTACCGAGTGGGGTTATAGAGTCTAAAATCTTGGGTAGCTGTAATAGATTGGCTTAAGTAGTGAGGCAGAACCTTCTACAGTGTTCTCCATTCATGTTTCTTATGTGGGATAGCGATGAGAATTTCTTGGCAAGTGGTTCAGCTATTTATAGAACCACTATTCAGGATGAAGTTGTCGGAATATAGAAATAAGTGGATGATTCCAGGATTCTTCGGTATTGATGGTAGTCTTTTGTGCATAATTCCTTGAGTTTCTGTAGTTTTTCAGTGGTTGTATGAATTACGTGTTGTACACAGCATTCCTTGTGTCTCCAGACCTCTTGCGTATTGTGTTCATAAATACGTTTTGGAGGTCCCTTGATGTTCGCCCACGTATAACTGTTGCAGTCATTACAAGGGATTATGTATAACCCCTGCAGAGGGTTGAGCTTGTCCTGTCCTATCACTGTAATGTCCTTGATGGTCGTGTTGTGGAGGTAGATACTTGGAAAGAGGTATTGGAAAAAATGTTGGACAACGTGTTTGGCAAGGAAGTTGGTGGGAGGACTATGTATCTCTTCTCGGCAGTTCTTTCTCTGGGTTTGAAGATATTTAATGCCCGCTGTCTGCTAGTCTCTGATGAAGGACGAGGATAGTGGAGTTTTTAGAAATACTTGTTCAATTATCGTGCATTCTTCTCCTAAGAAACTCATTGCTGCAGATTCTTTAGTGCACTCAAGGAAGAAGCCTATAATTACACCAGTCGTTTTGGTTTGTGTCGGTGAGAGTAAAAGCGGAGAAATCGTTTTGGTTGGTTGGTTTTCGATCGATTTTAAAACGAATTCGTGGTCAAGCTTTGAGAGCAGAACATCAAGGAAAGGAAGAGGTTTGTCGGACTTCTTCTTACAAGTGTGAACTGGATTTGAAGCTCGATTACAGGAACAAAAATGCGTCAATCTACTTAATGACCCAGATAACCAACAAACCTCTCACAACTAACCAATTGGACACCTTACTACAACTTTTCTTCAAGGACACGCCGCATCTGAGGCTCAGAACAAGGGAAGTACTTCTGCCACACCATGCCCACAACCCCAGACCTGCCGGAATGAACGGCCTACGCCTGCCAAAACACCACAAGACTGGTATCCCACTGAGGCCCCTATCCTCGGGAGTAGGCCAGTGCTTCCCCACCAGCTCTCAGGATTTCTAGCAAAACACCTCTCTAAACTCTTGGCACCATCAGTCCAGCACATCTCAAACACTCGGGTGATCTTCTCATCGCTCGCAACAATCAACATCGGAACAAGAAACTTGTCCAGCCTTGAACGAACTTCCCTATTCACGCAAAGTACCTACTACACAAGCCTCGATCTCTTGCGCAGGAAAAACGACGATTTCACTTTGATCTTCCATTCAGCAACGCTTTCCATTGACCTTGTTTGAACAATGTGTTGGCGTTACGTGTTTCCTCTTCGAAAATCACCTCTTTCTGCAGGCTTTTGGACTACCCATGGTTCGCCACTCAGTGCGTGGTCCTGGCGAACCTATTACATGGAACATCTAGAAGCCGAACGTTTCTACACCATTATTCCTTCGTCTGTCACCTGCTCGTTATGTTGACGACATCCTCCTCATAACACCCAGACGCTTTAACGTTCAAGCTCTCCAATAAGACAAGCTCAACCCAGTCGAGCCTTCTATCCAGTTCACACTTGAAGAGAAGGTCGACAACGGCAATCATCCTTTCCTCGATGTTCTGCTCTTCAAAGCTGACCACGAACTTCGTTTTAAAGTCCTAGAAAACCCACCAACCAAAAACGATCTCTCCACTTTACTCTCACCACGACATCCAAAACCAAACGTGTGCAATTATAGCTTCTTCCTGCTGCACTCAGAAATCTGCAGCAATGAGTTTCTTGGAGAAAATGAACGATAATTGAACAGTATTTTTCTAAACTCCACTATCCTCGTCACTTCTTCAGAACTGCAGACGACGGGCAATTTAAACATCTGTCATCACACCCAGAGAAGACACTGCCGAGAAGAATACATAAGTCCTCTCACCCACCAACTCCATTGCCAAACACATTTTCCAACCATCTTTTCAATATCTCATTCCAATATCTACCTCCACACCACGACCATCAAGGACATTTACCATGATAACAGAACAAGCTTCCACCCTCTGCAGGGGTATAACATAATCCCTTGTAATGACTGCAAAACAAGTTAAACGTGGGCGAAACATCAAAGGACCTCCAAACACTATTTTCAGAACACCAATATGTCAAACAGGTCTGAACCCCGGAACACAAGGAATGCTTTTGTACAACAACACAGTAATTCGACACAACCACTTGATAAACGACAGAAACTCAAGACTATCGCCACAGAGACATACAATCAAAGACGAAGAAATCCTGGAAATCATCACTTATATCTATATCAGACAACTTCAACCTAATAGTGGCTTCTTATAACAAGCTGAACCACTTGCCAAGAAACTTCTTCATCGCCATCCCACATCAGAACACATGAATGAAGAACACTGTAAGTCTGCTCACAACTTATCAAATCTCATTTCCAAGCTACCCAAGATTTAGACTCTATATCCCCAAACTTCGTACATCATCATATGCAGCATTCTCCAACCTGACTCAGCATTCTGAACCTGACAAAATACTCCGCGTCCCCTTCTACCCCAGGTAGATCTGTTTGTGACTTGAAAAAGCCCACTGTGTGGGCGAAACGTAGTCATAAAGGATCGCATTATACTGCATATGTGTTTTTTATATTTCCAAGTACCACCTCCATAGCTGGAATGGGACCCTCATCCTCAGAGAAGACAATAAACGTACCTCTGGGAAAACTCAAGGTTCTCCCCGGAGCTGTTTGAATATTTTCTTCTCCTACCACCTCCCCCTATATTTTGTAAATTCTATGTGAACATTATTAATAAACAGAAATACATTTACCGAAAAACATAAACAGAATACAATGGCACAATGTATCAAAAGATCATGAATTTCCCCCAGCTCCCCGAGGCTGGCGTCGAAGCCAAGTATTACAAGCATTTTCCCCTCTGGAATGGCTAAGCTGAGTGCTGAACATGAAAGTGGCTGCTCTTGGGTCCCTGTGGGTCGATGAGCGGAACCCAATTCCATTAAGAAATGTTGGCATTTTTACCCCATGATCCCAAGGTCTCTGATCCCACTGGGACAAATTGGGGGGATACTGTTTGTCTTAAGTCCACTGTATTGCGATCTGACTCCTCCCTGGGTCAGCAGCTCCTCCCTGGTCGCCCCACACTATGATGTTAAAGGTGTCAGCCCATGTTGGACCCACAGGTAAATCCTATGCTAAGAGTTTGCCGATTCTTCAAGGATAGATTGTGATCCCTCGGGGCGGTTTAACTGGTTGTGGGTATTGTTGGCTGCTATATCGGGCCCCTCACGGCTGGGCATCCAGCTGTAGCAAGGTTCTCTCTTAATGATGTCGTTGCCCTCATTTGTGTTTTGCAGGCCAGCCCTTGGTTTTGGACAGTTAAGAACATGTAGACCGTATTGTCCCTGCTTGCCTTCGCCGCAAATACACGTAATAGTAGATTCGTGTTAACTGGGTCAGCAAGGCGCAGAGCCAATGCAATACGGAGGGTCCCCTTAGGGCGATCGCATTCCCATTGCCGATATGGAAACTGTTTGGAGGAAGTCCCCGAGTGAGGTGTGCTCACAGCCTGGAGACGGGCAATCTCCCTATCTGATGTTGCACCCCTTACATTTTGGCCAAGCACTTTTCAGCGATCGGCCATCCGCAGCTTGACTGTTTGTGAGCCAGTGCGCACTATGGTTTTGTCTGGAGCAGCAAGAGTCTCCCATTCAGTGATGGCAATGATAGCTAGGGGCTTCTATTCCTGCTGAGTCGCTGAGGTACAGAAGAATTTGTCTTATCAACTCGTTTGATGCTAGAAGAGGAATAGAAGCTGGTAAGCAATCTTGGGAGGAATCTGCGTACTACTAGCCCTCCAAGCACGACCGAAGTGAGGACTTGCAACCACTGTCCACTACAAGGGAAGATCAATACACTCTTTAGCATGGTCTTAAGAGAGAGTCCTATTCCTCCTTTGTTTTTCGACTACTGAAGGCTGGGGAGAACTCAGAAAGTAAGGTAAGTAGTGGATTGACCAGCACCTGGTGAATAGGTAGAAGGCATCGTGTGTGTCAATGTATTTCAAACCTGCTTTTCCATCGTCCCTAGTCTGAAACTTTTTTTTCTAGCAATCAGATCGATGGCATGGACCCAGAGGACACCAAGAAGTGCTATGTCTGGAACAATGCTTCGAGCTCCTGGTAAAAAGGCGCTAACATCTGATCATCTGTTGAATATAGAAACTATTCCACTATGGTGGGTTAAAGAAAGGCCCAGGCTTTCTCCCAGTCTTGATTTTGCTGAGTCCCTAGGAGAGAATTTTGTTTGTGGCCAGCTAGGAACCAATCGTCCAGGAACCCAATCTTGACTCGGCTGTAATGCTTCTGGACTTCCTTGATGACCAAACAGAATCAGAAAGGGGGGCGCGAGAAGGTCCCCCTTTGCACGCCCTCACACGAGTCCAGTTTCATGGTCCCCAAACAATAGTTTAGGGAAGTCACAACTATAACACGATTCTATGAAGGGATCAAGGGAAGGAAGTTTCATAAACTGCTTAAGATCAGCATCCCTTCTGACTGAGCGTTGAAAGTGTTGTAATGTCCAATATACCAAGTTCTGTTTTTCGATCTGGATATGTTTTTTTAAATATACTCGTGCTGCGAGGCAGCTCTTCACACCCTGTTTGAACGCCAAAACCGAGCTGAGTTGGTTTTCAGCATGCAGCAGCCTTTTGACTCACCCTTCTTACTGCAGCCTTGGCGACTAGGCGCCGAAGTGGTTTACCCACTGCAATGGACCTGATTCCGTCATCCTTTTCCCGAGGGCACACAATGAGGCAGCACAGAAAAGGGTCTGATGCCTCTGGACCCTGCCACCAGGCACTGGTTGGTAAAATTTGTATCAAGACAGCAGCATCCTCTAAACCTCACCACGTGCGGTTCGAGTATTTTGTTTTAAAAGTTGTGAGGTAGGGCCTTAAACGGTGAAACCTGTGGAAATGACATAGCAGCTTTATAACACACACATCCTGTCAGTTAGATGTTCTTCGCCTGCCTGCAAGTCAGGAGGTCAATTTGAACTGGGAGCCCAGGGTAATGGTATCCTTCAAGCTTGCGCCGTGCTGACTCCTTGGAGCGAATGGCATCCTCACTGTGATAACTCAGAGCTCCAATAGTAATTACCTTCTTCTATTTTTTTAGCAATTGGCTCTGATTTTTGAGGTGTCGGGTTCATGTTGTTGGCATTTGCCCGCGGTGTTTGTCGCCGTACGGGAGACAGACGATTGATTTATCCCTGGAATGCATTATTGCCCTAATACATGTGACTTGTCCCCTTGGTGGAACAGCCAAACAGCATTGCCAAAAAAGCACAAGTTTGCCAGGATCTGTTGCTTGAAGAGCAACGTAGACTTCCTTCAGAAGGTCATGATTGCTAGCAGCTATATATCGTGCCGGGAATGGGGAGCAGAAACTTCTTGCGATCTTGGTTAAATAGCACACGCTCAACTTGCCATATAAGGACAAGCGAAAATTGAGTATGCAATAATTTCGTCCATAAATCATTCCTGACCCTAACGAAAAAAAATATATTTTACTGTGTTTGTTATGTAATTAAATTATTGGAAACAAATCTAAAATTTATTTTAATTAGGTTAGCTAATAAAATTGTTCATGTTATAATAATGTACGTAATTTTCTAAAATTCTTTAGATCAAAATAAAAAAAATTTTGACTAACATTAAAAAAAAAGATATCTTTTTTTAAGTATAAGAAAAATATTAGAAAAGGACTTTTATTTTAAAAGAGTTCATGCTAATTGACCAGTTTTTTGTTAACATATTGTCGGAGCACGACATTAATATATATATATAAAAATATATATATATAAATATATATATATATATAAATAAATATATAAATATATATATATTATAATATATAATTATTGTAAGTAATAATATATATGTAATATTACACTATTACTACTAATAAGGCAATAATTATGATATTTATTATTGCTAATTCAGTATGACTACTATGACTAAACTACTACTACTACATTAATAATTATAATAACAATTACTAGATGCATTTCGGTCGCTACGGGATCCATGGACGGTAACCCTGGATTTTATAACTCCATTGCCTCAATGCACGTGATATAATAATTAAATAATTCCATTGAAATTTTACTAAGAGAAAGTTTGAAGCACTAAGAAGATTCCTTCACAGATCATCATATGGAAACCATTAATCGTGATCTCTTCTTTCATGCTGAGCCAGGATACAGTGTTGACTGTTTTAACAACGTCTACAAAACCTAATCAATGCCAGCTAATCAGCCATTAATTTCATTCTGGCAATGGTCTTATTTCCTTTTAAAAGCTTCATTTTGGCAATATTCATTTTTGCACAATCTATCGTGATGTCTTCTCAATCAGGGCTATTTATATAGGGACTTCATTATGTTGTCTAATGCTCTGTATATGCATCACATTGTAGCTCAGTTTATCAAGCTGCATTTACCATCCTCCGACCTTCCAAGATCCCAGAATCCAACTCAGAGACATTACAGATATCCTCATCAACAATTTCATTGTTATTGTAACCAATACTACAAAAAACCAACATTAATAACCACCTAGTTATTAACTGTAATGCACTTCATTATTTCACCTGTAATCACCTTATTACCTAACATGCAGTGACCCTTGCAACCTCACTTGTTATGCAACATTATATTTAAATAAAATCTAAGCTGTAACCTCATAAATCATGTAAAATAAAATTGCATAATTTACACACTCATAAGAAAGTGTATATATACAGTGATAAGAGAACACATCCTGCACGACCAAGAAACTCTTTACACTGATGTTAATGTGGTGAGTAACGACAACTACATACGTGTTATTTTAATGTTAACTATGCGATTGAGCTCAGTAACCCGTACCTAAAAAAATGAGCTACACAAACGAAGGCGAGTGAAGTTAATGTTCCTGTGTTTTGGTGTTTTTCTGCGTATATATGTGGTGTGTGTGTACTCACCTAATTGTGGTTGCAGGAGTTAATTCATACCTTACACTCCGCCTAATCACTGGCCGCTACTAGAACTTTTCGCCCTGCTCCGTATTATTCATCATACCTCTTTTTAAGCCTATGTATGTTTCCTGCCTCCACTACTCTTCACTTTCCAGATATTCCACTTCCTGTTACAACTCTATAACCAAAAGAAACCCCATTCTTACATCCCTGTGATTCACCTGAATCTTCAACTTTCAACTGGTGACCAAATGTTGCAGTGTCCCATCTCTTGACATCCGATCTCTGTCCCCTTCTCGATTCCTCTCTATTTGTGTTGTTGTCATATCTCCCTTATCTCTCCTGTCCTCCAGTGTCGTCAGGTCGATATCCCTAACCTCTCCTCTAAAACAGACCACTCACGTCAGGAATATCTGTTGCACACCTTTGCCCTTAATAATTTTTTTGAAAGTGTTTTTGACCAGATGTGGTCAACTAGTGCTGCATGCACCAATATGGCCTGCCGTACGCAATTTACAGAATTAATATTGGTAGAATTACCGACAAATATGTTTAAGTAAAATGACACAAATACAGCTAATGTGACATGTAAGGCAGAGCTTTCGCTCTCCAGACTTGCAAGCTGTTACAAAACAATACATGGACACCGTGGGTATATATAGGCTCAGATGAGGTGTATACAAGTTAGATACAGAAGATTCTACATGGAAAATTCATCTGGTACAGCGAAAAGAAAGGTTACACAGCAATGATTGTAGCCATAAAAAATAGGTTGGTAAAATGTAAATGAATGGGTTTGGAAGGTATTATCATGTGTCCCTTCTCTGATGCATAAAACATGATAAAGGAGGAACACTGCAGTAAGGCCTGTTGGCCCAAACTCGCATGTCCTTTAATGTATATGAATTAGTGATGGCAGTTTCACTGTTTTCAGAGGATTCTCACGCAAGACTTCAGAGATTATGAAGCTGCCTTTGTTTTGTTTGTGTTTAGTAACAACGATAATGCGGCTTCAAGCATTTACTAGTTCTGAGCAAATGCCATTACTACACAGTTATTTATTGTTTCGTCATATTGCTTTAAGTTTCGACAATTATTTTTTCTAGATATCAGTCACACAGCTTTCTCCTACCTGCTTATTTTTACCTCTACTCTTTCCGCTGCACGTTGTGGCTGCATTCTTTTTCTATCACTGCTTCTATCACAAACCAACCAATTTTTAATTCACTACTACTTCTACCAAAACTACTATCACAGCTACTGTCTCCTATTACTACTACTACTACTATACCTCTACTACCACTTTACTATAAACTACTAGTACTACTACCACCACGATTACTACTACTCCTATTTTCTTACATTCTACTATACTACTTTCAAATCTATTCGTCCGTACTTCTCCTCCTCCCTTTCTGTCGTCTGTCTTTCTCTGCTGTTTCCTGTTAAACTCTGGTCTAGTCTGATTTTTCTCTACTATTTCTCCAATTACAACTACAATTACAACTCTAATACTACTACCACTGCTTCTGCGTTACCTTCTGCATCTATCTTCGCCTCAACGAACACTAGCTACACCTACTCCTACTACTAAGTCTGTTTTCATATTATTAACTCGCCCTCTTCCTAGCCACTCTTGTGTAAATTCCGTCTCCTTTTCTCATTATTTCTAAGTGCGAGTAAGTGTGTACTCAATGTTATATATACATGATCTTTCAGCAAATCAATATTTAACATGACCAAAAGGTTAATTTGTTATAGGCTAACTAACAAATGAATGTGCAAACGTGAACTTACGGAAAATGTACAATTTAACATGTAATTTTAAAAGTGAATGTGTTTGATGAATTGGAAGGTAAATGTTCAGCAGCATACTGCAGTAAATAGAAAGTGAAGGATACGATCCCAAACATGGCTGATGAAAAAAAAATGTGGAAAATGATAAACAGCTAAAAGCAAGGTTCAAAATAAAAAAAAAAAATAAATAAACTGTGATCACATATAATGCCTAAAATGAAAAAAAAAGGATTAATGGAAGAATATGTACACGATAAAAAACCAAACCACGGCGGTTAGAACCCGCGATCAGAGAGTCTCAAAACTCCAGACCGTCGCGTAGCCACTGAACCAGCTAGCCACAAAAAGAATTTTCATCCAACTATGCTCTAAGACCACGCCCGTGGCTGTGGTTTGCAATCGTGTCATTACGATTTCGTGATAAACGCAAATAACCCACTAAAATAGAGAAGCTTACGACGCGTTCGGTCCAGAACTTGCCATTGACAAAGTCCCACTAACAGAGTGGACAGGACGGCTATAATAGGCAGAAGATGTGGAGTAGTAGTAGTAGTATAGTATACAAGAATTGTACATACATACCGACAGGATGAAATTAAGAACACATTCACCACACCCGGCATCCCCCCATCGAGACGTTTGCCATCCACCAGCCACGATGGCAGACGTCCACAACCAAAGACAACCAGACGCCCGCACATGTGTCTTAAAGCGAATTTTCTTAATTCTCTTGCAGTATACAGTATTGTTTTAATTAAACAATGGTGACGGAGAGTGCAGAGGTGTCCTACGAGAACGTGTACACATGTATGTATATATGTGTGTGGTATAGAGTGTAGTGATGTTATATGTGTACATAGTATGTATATATTTGTGTTGGTAGTATAGTTTTTGTAGTATGTAAAATGTGTACACATGTATGTATATATGGTGTGTTGGAAGATTGTGTTTGTAGTGATATATGTGTACAACATGTATGTATATATGTGTGTTGGTAGTAGTGTTTTGTTAGTGATGAATAAGTTAACACATGTATGTAAATAATTTGTGATCGTAGTAGTGTTTTGTATTGATGTATAGGTGTATATGAAAGTGAATAGAACATCAGAAAATCTTGTATATCGACATCACAATTTAAACATGAGCACATTCTGTAGTAAAGCTGTCAGCTTGCGAGACTCTGCTGTCAGCCTTGCTGACTCTGCTGTCAACCCTGACTGACTCTGTTTGTCAGCCTGCAACTTAGGTGTCAACTTGGCTGCCTCTGCTGTCGAGCCTGGAGACTGCTGACAATACCAGGTAAAGTTTATGTCAGAAATGTATAATTACTGGAAGTGATGATAAAGATAAATATTGATAACACAGAAGAGTGACAGTTGAGAAAGTGAAGGAAATCTGTGATCATGTTAAACCTGAAATACTGAACTAACAACACTTATATAAAGCAAGTTTGCACTTGGCTGTATTATAGTTGTGGAAAA
Organism: Cherax quadricarinatus; assembly: GCF_026875155.1. Classification (NCBI taxonomy): domain Eukaryota; kingdom Metazoa; phylum Arthropoda; class Malacostraca; order Decapoda; family Parastacidae; genus Cherax; species Cherax quadricarinatus. The sequence goes on from NC_069432.1 coordinate 43,622,049, forward strand.
CATATATGATAGATTTTAGTAGAGTTTCAAATGTACTTAATCTTAGGTAAAGTTTATGGTAGGCTATATTATTGAATTAAGTTAATAATAGCCAGAAAGAACCGTAAAGGATTTGTCCCAAAATATGGGTCTTAGATATTGTTGCTTGATGGCCTTGTGATCTAAGAGACGTGTATGTCACTGTACTTAGTCAGAAGACAATATATAAGAAAGCAAGCTCCTGTAGACCAGACGTTAGTGTAAACACAACTTTACTAACATATTATGTTTAAAACTCTGTACACAAAGCACCACAGCACACACACATCACACACACACACACAACACGCACACACACACACACACACACACACTCACACACGCACACACACACACACACACACAGGCACACACACACACACAACACACACACACACAGTGGCAGTCAGGATCCATACATACTTTAAGCAGAGTACGCAAAAAGCTCACTGCTCGGAGAGTGGACCTAGTAGCGATCATTGAATAGGCGGCCAGAGCTCGGACTCGACCCCCGCAAACCTCAACTAGGTGAGTATAGTGAGTACACACACACACATCACAGTGCACACACACACACACCGCACACACGCACACACACCACACAACCACACACACACACACCCACACACACAGGCTACACACATCACACACACACACACACACACAGGCACTCACACACACACTCACCCACACCACTACACACACACACGCACACACACACACAACACACAACACACAGGCACACACACACCACACACACACACACACACCATCACACACACAACACACCACACAACACATCTGCCGACCTTCACATTCATTACGAAAAACAAGAAAACAGAGAATATTATATTTATTTTTCAATTTTCATGGAGGAGATTTAGAGAATCGCATTTGACCCACTCATCATTACACAATATGTGACACTCATAACACAATATGGTTACACTCATACCCCAATATGTGACTACACATCAATACACAATATTTACCCTCTCATACACAATATGTACACTCATACACAATATGTGACACTCATACACATATGTGACCCTCATACACAATCACGTGACAACTGCATACACAATATTGAACACTCATACCCAATATGTGGACACTCATACACAATATGTGACACTCATACACAATGACGTGACCCTCATACCCAAAAGTGGACACACATACACAATACGTGACCTCCAATAACATATGTGACACTCATTACACAAAATGTGACACTCATACACAATATGTGACACTCATACACAATATTGACACGCAACCCAATCATGTGACCTCATACACAATCTGTGACACTTCATCCACAATATGTACACTCATCAATACACACTATGTGCCACTCATACACAATATGTGACACTCCATACACAATAAGTGACTCTCATTACACAATATTGACGACTCATACACCATATGTGACACTCCATACACAATAATTGACACCATACACAATATGTACACTCAACACAATATGTGACACTCATAACACAATATGTGACACACACACAACAGTCATTGACACTCCATACACCGTCAGAGACACTCATAAACATACTGTGACACCATACACAATATGTGACACTCATACACAATATGAGACACCAAACACACTATGTGACACTCATACACATCAGAGACACTCATAGCACATTACGTAAACATTGCACTTAGTCTTACAAAATAACATGTACACACATGACACACATACACAATAACACAAAGCATTACATTCATTCATTCATACATAAGAATATTATACATGACACAGTCCTTCAACTAGTGTCACAAACGTGTCGCGTCTTTATATATTCTACATGTTTCACAATGTCGTCAAAATACCGTAAACAATCGTAAAAATGTATGTAAAAATACATATATAGGTATGTTTGTGCGCTGTTTAGTCTTTTCAATGTCATATAAAATACCAATAAATAAATAAAAATGAAAACACTGTAATATTTAATACAGTATTGATGGAGGAGGAAAAGTTCTTCAACACTTGGACTTCATCTACATAAAATAAAACACTACAAATACTTTAAACTGATAAATTAAGCAAGAAATCTCGAATCTTAGACAAATTCATACTGTATATAAAAGGATTACCAAAATTACGTTAATTAGCCTCTCGGAGGAGGCGGAACTGTGAGGCACTCGTGCTCTCGCGACCTACGGTCGCGGCTGTCTTGGTGGGTGTAATAAACTGACGCAGTTTTCTTGTGTGTCCACCATCCAGTAATTCCCACCCACCTGGACATTCTCTACCGTAGACCAGCTATACAAGACCAAGTTTCCATGCACAGTCCCTGAAAGGTGCAAACCTGCTGACATCTGGGGAAGTGGGAAGGGAGTCACCTGAGGTGACACTATGGAACTCCTGTAGACAACTGATCCGGGGAAGGCACAGCTGGACTCTGGGAAAGTGGGGAAGGAGTTCCCACCTGAGGAGACATAAGTGGACCCTGTAGACACCTGATCCGGGGAAGTATCCGCTGACTCTGGGAAGTGGGGAAGGGAGTCCCACTCAGGTGACACAAGTAGACTCCTGGAGACACTGATCCGGGGAAAGGCACCGCCGACCTTAGTTAAGTGGGAACGAAGACAACCGAGCGAGCGGATGGATTCCTGGATTCATAAAACTTGGTGAAGGTTTGGAGAGCTTGACCTTGTGTAAGTTGGGGAAGGGGAGGAACATCCCGGGGCGAGCGGATGGATTCCTGGATACATGAACCTGGAAGGCATGAAATACATGCAGTTGAGGCTGACCTTGTGTCAGTGGGGAAGGGAGACATCCAGGAGCGAGCGGTGGATTCCTGGATACATGGAACCAGGGGAAGGCATGAATACATGCTGGTTGAGCAACCTTGGGTAAGTGTGGAAGGGAACATCCGCGGTAGACGGAGGATTCCTGATACATGATCCTTAAGGAAAGCAAGAATACCGCTGACTGAGGAACTGGGGAAGGGAGTCCACCAGGTGACACAAGCATACTTCTGGAGACACTGATCCGGGGAAGCACCTGCGTACCTATAGGTATGTGGGAAGGGAAAACATCCGGGAGTCGAGCGGATGGTATTCCTGGATTCATAAACTTGGGGCAGGTTGTGGTTGAGGCTGACCTTGTGTAAGTGGGAAGGGGAGACGTCCGGAGCGAGCGGATGGATTCCTGGATACATAACCTGTGGAAGGCATGAATACAGCAGTTAGGCTGACCTTGTGTAAGTGGGGAAGTGGAGACATCCGGAGCAAGCGATGGATATCCTGGATCCATGAACCTGGTAAGGCATGAATACATGAAGTGTGAGCTGGACAGCTTGGGTAAGTGGGAAGGGGAAGACATCCGGCGGAAGACGGATGGATCCTGGATACATATCCTAAGGAAAAGCAAAATACCGCTGACTCAGAGGAATTGGGAAGGGATCCCCACACAGGTACAACCAAGCAGACTCCTGGAGAAACTGATCCGAATGAAGGCACCGCCGACCTTAGGTAAGTGGGAGGGCGACATCCGGGAGCGAACGATGGATTCCTGGACAAATACCCTGGGAAGGCTGAGGCTGAAGCCAGAGAGAGAGAGAGAGAGAGGGCGTTGCTGACCTTAGGGAACTGAGAAAGGGGAGAACATTCCGGGGGCCCACGGATGGATCCCCTGACACATGAACCTGGGAAGCGAGGGGGGGGAACCCTAAAGACAACCACTGGCCTCCACGTGCACGGTCCTTGTAAACTCAGAGATTAACTCTGAGGCTGACAAGGTCGCAAATAATTTTATTGTTTATTATTATTATTACTATTCATAATCTCAAGATTTGGCATTCGTGATTTGGATTCCAAAGCATCGACCCTCAACTGACTTTTGTGGTCTTATTCCCTCTCCACCTCCCTGACAGTAGCCACGGTGATGTTATTCCCACTCCAGCTCCCTTAACAGTAGCCACTGTGGCGTTATTCCACTCCCGCCTCCCCTGACATAGCCCACTGTGATGTTATTCCCAACTCCAGCCTCCCAGGACATATCCACTGGCGTTCTTCCCACTCCAACCTCCCTGACAGTAGCCACGGTATGTACTAACTCCCACTCCAACCCTCAGTGACAGTAGCCATGGTGGTGTATTCCCACTCCCAGTTTCCTGACAGTAGCCACGGTGATGTATTCCCACTCCCACCCTCCCTGACCAAGTAGGCCACGGTGTGTTTTATTCCCACTCCAGCCTCCTGACAGTAGCCCCTGTGAGGATATACCCAACTCCCACCAGCCTCCCTAACAGTATCCAGTGGCGTTATTCCCACTCCAACCTCCTGACAGTAAGCCACGGTGATTTACTCCATCCAACCACCGTGACAGGACCATGGTGGTGTTTTAAACCCACTCCATTTCCTGACAGTAGCCACGGTGAAGTTATTTTCCCACTCCTCCCTCCCTGACAGTAGTCCAACGGTGGTGTATTATGTCCCACTCCAGTTTTCCCTGACAGTAAAACACGGGTGACATGTTATTCCCCACTCCTCCCTCCCTGAACATTAGTCCACGGTTGGTGTTAGTCCCAACTTCCATCTCCCTGACAGTAACCACGTGATGTTATCCCAATCAGCCTCCTGACAGTATTCCACGGTGGTGTTACTGAGTTGTACTCTTCTGTGTTTCTTTGCTTAGTCTTCTGTTATTGTACTCTTCTGTGTTACTGTACTGTACTGATCTTCTGTGTTACTGTACTGATCTTCTGTGTTACTACTGTACTGATCTTCTGTGGTACTGTACTGTACTGATCTTCTATGTTACTGTACTGGTCTTTTGTGTTACTGTACTGATCTTCTGTGTTACTACTGTACTGATCTTCTGTGCTACTGTACTGTACTGATCTTCTATGTTACTGTACTGGTCCTTTTTTTTGAGTATGTACAGATCTTCTGTTTACTACTGTCCTGATCTTCTGTGGTACTGTACTGTGCTGATCTTTTGTGTTACTTTACTGATCTTTTGTGTTACTGTACTGATGTGTGTTACTGTGCTGTACTGTTCTTGTATGTTACTGTAGCTGATCTTGTGTTTCTTTACTGTGACAAGTGTTGAAGACTGAACACATCTGTTACATAACTCTCAGACATTAGTATAAATTTTGATAAATTATACCGACAATATGTAAAGTAAAAGGACACAAGTCAACAAGTGACATATTTTAATATGTGTCAAACGTTTCGGCTCTCCAGTAGCTTTGTCAGCGTTACAAACAGTACATGGACCACAAGTAACATGGAACACATAATTACCTTGCGGTTGAGTGTTTGCAAGGACCTATCCAAGTTGGCTCGCCGCGCGTCACGTGCTTTTAACCGTTGTGATCGATAGTGAGGTGCTGGCCGACCCTTATAATAGCTTCCTTGGATGCTTCACTTTCATAGTTCCTTGATAATGTGAGTAGTCACGAAAGCGCTTGGAATTTCTCTATTCTTTCAGAGTGTTGTTTTGCATATTTGAAATCACACGTTTACTGTGATCTTATTGCATCTATAATATATATATATATATATATATTATATAAAGATATATATATATATATATATATATATATTATATAAAAATATATGATATTTATATATATAAATATTATATATATATATATATACTATTTATATATATATATATATATAAAATATATATAATTTATATATTTATATATATATATAATAGAGGAAGTACCACCTCTGAAATAAATGTATAAAATACCGACCACAATGGATAATATAAACACATATGCAAGTATAAGAATCACATTTATGACTACGTTTTCGCCCACACAGTGGGCTTTTTCAAGTCACAAACAGATCTACCTGGGTTGAAGGGACGCGAGTATTTATAGTCTGGTTCAGAATGCTGAGGTCAGTGAGAATGCGGCATCCTGAATATGTACCGAGTGGGGTTATAGAGTCTAAAATCTTGGGTAGCTGTAATAGATTGGCTTAAGTAGTGAGGCAGAACCTTCTACAGTGTTCTCCATTCATGTTTCTTATGTGGGATAGCGATGAGAATTTCTTGGCAAGTGGTTCAGCTATTTATAGAACCACTATTCAGGATGAAGTTGTCGGAATATAGAAATAAGTGGATGATTCCAGGATTCTTCGGTATTGATGGTAGTCTTTTGTGCATAATTCCTTGAGTTTCTGTAGTTTTTCAGTGGTTGTATGAATTACGTGTTGTACACAGCATTCCTTGTGTCTCCAGACCTCTTGCGTATTGTGTTCATAAATACGTTTTGGAGGTCCCTTGATGTTCGCCCACGTATAACTGTTGCAGTCATTACAAGGGATTATGTATAACCCCTGCAGAGGGTTGAGCTTGTCCTGTCCTATCACTGTAATGTCCTTGATGGTCGTGTTGTGGAGGTAGATACTTGGAAAGAGGTATTGGAAAAAATGTTGGACAACGTGTTTGGCAAGGAAGTTGGTGGGAGGACTATGTATCTCTTCTCGGCAGTTCTTTCTCTGGGTTTGAAGATATTTAATGCCCGCTGTCTGCTAGTCTCTGATGAAGGACGAGGATAGTGGAGTTTTTAGAAATACTTGTTCAATTATCGTGCATTCTTCTCCTAAGAAACTCATTGCTGCAGATTCTTTAGTGCACTCAAGGAAGAAGCCTATAATTACACCAGTCGTTTTGGTTTGTGTCGGTGAGAGTAAAAGCGGAGAAATCGTTTTGGTTGGTTGGTTTTCGATCGATTTTAAAACGAATTCGTGGTCAAGCTTTGAGAGCAGAACATCAAGGAAAGGAAGAGGTTTGTCGGACTTCTTCTTACAAGTGTGAACTGGATTTGAAGCTCGATTACAGGAACAAAAATGCGTCAATCTACTTAATGACCCAGATAACCAACAAACCTCTCACAACTAACCAATTGGACACCTTACTACAACTTTTCTTCAAGGACACGCCGCATCTGAGGCTCAGAACAAGGGAAGTACTTCTGCCACACCATGCCCACAACCCCAGACCTGCCGGAATGAACGGCCTACGCCTGCCAAAACACCACAAGACTGGTATCCCACTGAGGCCCCTATCCTCGGGAGTAGGCCAGTGCTTCCCCACCAGCTCTCAGGATTTCTAGCAAAACACCTCTCTAAACTCTTGGCACCATCAGTCCAGCACATCTCAAACACTCGGGTGATCTTCTCATCGCTCGCAACAATCAACATCGGAACAAGAAACTTGTCCAGCCTTGAACGAACTTCCCTATTCACGCAAAGTACCTACTACACAAGCCTCGATCTCTTGCGCAGGAAAAACGACGATTTCACTTTGATCTTCCATTCAGCAACGCTTTCCATTGACCTTGTTTGAACAATGTGTTGGCGTTACGTGTTTCCTCTTCGAAAATCACCTCTTTCTGCAGGCTTTTGGACTACCCATGGTTCGCCACTCAGTGCGTGGTCCTGGCGAACCTATTACATGGAACATCTAGAAGCCGAACGTTTCTACACCATTATTCCTTCGTCTGTCACCTGCTCGTTATGTTGACGACATCCTCCTCATAACACCCAGACGCTTTAACGTTCAAGCTCTCCAATAAGACAAGCTCAACCCAGTCGAGCCTTCTATCCAGTTCACACTTGAAGAGAAGGTCGACAACGGCAATCATCCTTTCCTCGATGTTCTGCTCTTCAAAGCTGACCACGAACTTCGTTTTAAAGTCCTAGAAAACCCACCAACCAAAAACGATCTCTCCACTTTACTCTCACCACGACATCCAAAACCAAACGTGTGCAATTATAGCTTCTTCCTGCTGCACTCAGAAATCTGCAGCAATGAGTTTCTTGGAGAAAATGAACGATAATTGAACAGTATTTTTCTAAACTCCACTATCCTCGTCACTTCTTCAGAACTGCAGACGACGGGCAATTTAAACATCTGTCATCACACCCAGAGAAGACACTGCCGAGAAGAATACATAAGTCCTCTCACCCACCAACTCCATTGCCAAACACATTTTCCAACCATCTTTTCAATATCTCATTCCAATATCTACCTCCACACCACGACCATCAAGGACATTTACCATGATAACAGAACAAGCTTCCACCCTCTGCAGGGGTATAACATAATCCCTTGTAATGACTGCAAAACAAGTTAAACGTGGGCGAAACATCAAAGGACCTCCAAACACTATTTTCAGAACACCAATATGTCAAACAGGTCTGAACCCCGGAACACAAGGAATGCTTTTGTACAACAACACAGTAATTCGACACAACCACTTGATAAACGACAGAAACTCAAGACTATCGCCACAGAGACATACAATCAAAGACGAAGAAATCCTGGAAATCATCACTTATATCTATATCAGACAACTTCAACCTAATAGTGGCTTCTTATAACAAGCTGAACCACTTGCCAAGAAACTTCTTCATCGCCATCCCACATCAGAACACATGAATGAAGAACACTGTAAGTCTGCTCACAACTTATCAAATCTCATTTCCAAGCTACCCAAGATTTAGACTCTATATCCCCAAACTTCGTACATCATCATATGCAGCATTCTCCAACCTGACTCAGCATTCTGAACCTGACAAAATACTCCGCGTCCCCTTCTACCCCAGGTAGATCTGTTTGTGACTTGAAAAAGCCCACTGTGTGGGCGAAACGTAGTCATAAAGGATCGCATTATACTGCATATGTGTTTTTTATATTTCCAAGTACCACCTCCATAGCTGGAATGGGACCCTCATCCTCAGAGAAGACAATAAACGTACCTCTGGGAAAACTCAAGGTTCTCCCCGGAGCTGTTTGAATATTTTCTTCTCCTACCACCTCCCCCTATATTTTGTAAATTCTATGTGAACATTATTAATAAACAGAAATACATTTACCGAAAAACATAAACAGAATACAATGGCACAATGTATCAAAAGATCATGAATTTCCCCCAGCTCCCCGAGGCTGGCGTCGAAGCCAAGTATTACAAGCATTTTCCCCTCTGGAATGGCTAAGCTGAGTGCTGAACATGAAAGTGGCTGCTCTTGGGTCCCTGTGGGTCGATGAGCGGAACCCAATTCCATTAAGAAATGTTGGCATTTTTACCCCATGATCCCAAGGTCTCTGATCCCACTGGGACAAATTGGGGGGATACTGTTTGTCTTAAGTCCACTGTATTGCGATCTGACTCCTCCCTGGGTCAGCAGCTCCTCCCTGGTCGCCCCACACTATGATGTTAAAGGTGTCAGCCCATGTTGGACCCACAGGTAAATCCTATGCTAAGAGTTTGCCGATTCTTCAAGGATAGATTGTGATCCCTCGGGGCGGTTTAACTGGTTGTGGGTATTGTTGGCTGCTATATCGGGCCCCTCACGGCTGGGCATCCAGCTGTAGCAAGGTTCTCTCTTAATGATGTCGTTGCCCTCATTTGTGTTTTGCAGGCCAGCCCTTGGTTTTGGACAGTTAAGAACATGTAGACCGTATTGTCCCTGCTTGCCTTCGCCGCAAATACACGTAATAGTAGATTCGTGTTAACTGGGTCAGCAAGGCGCAGAGCCAATGCAATACGGAGGGTCCCCTTAGGGCGATCGCATTCCCATTGCCGATATGGAAACTGTTTGGAGGAAGTCCCCGAGTGAGGTGTGCTCACAGCCTGGAGACGGGCAATCTCCCTATCTGATGTTGCACCCCTTACATTTTGGCCAAGCACTTTTCAGCGATCGGCCATCCGCAGCTTGACTGTTTGTGAGCCAGTGCGCACTATGGTTTTGTCTGGAGCAGCAAGAGTCTCCCATTCAGTGATGGCAATGATAGCTAGGGGCTTCTATTCCTGCTGAGTCGCTGAGGTACAGAAGAATTTGTCTTATCAACTCGTTTGATGCTAGAAGAGGAATAGAAGCTGGTAAGCAATCTTGGGAGGAATCTGCGTACTACTAGCCCTCCAAGCACGACCGAAGTGAGGACTTGCAACCACTGTCCACTACAAGGGAAGATCAATACACTCTTTAGCATGGTCTTAAGAGAGAGTCCTATTCCTCCTTTGTTTTTCGACTACTGAAGGCTGGGGAGAACTCAGAAAGTAAGGTAAGTAGTGGATTGACCAGCACCTGGTGAATAGGTAGAAGGCATCGTGTGTGTCAATGTATTTCAAACCTGCTTTTCCATCGTCCCTAGTCTGAAACTTTTTTTTCTAGCAATCAGATCGATGGCATGGACCCAGAGGACACCAAGAAGTGCTATGTCTGGAACAATGCTTCGAGCTCCTGGTAAAAAGGCGCTAACATCTGATCATCTGTTGAATATAGAAACTATTCCACTATGGTGGGTTAAAGAAAGGCCCAGGCTTTCTCCCAGTCTTGATTTTGCTGAGTCCCTAGGAGAGAATTTTGTTTGTGGCCAGCTAGGAACCAATCGTCCAGGAACCCAATCTTGACTCGGCTGTAATGCTTCTGGACTTCCTTGATGACCAAACAGAATCAGAAAGGGGGGCGCGAGAAGGTCCCCCTTTGCACGCCCTCACACGAGTCCAGTTTCATGGTCCCCAAACAATAGTTTAGGGAAGTCACAACTATAACACGATTCTATGAAGGGATCAAGGGAAGGAAGTTTCATAAACTGCTTAAGATCAGCATCCCTTCTGACTGAGCGTTGAAAGTGTTGTAATGTCCAATATACCAAGTTCTGTTTTTCGATCTGGATATGTTTTTTTAAATATACTCGTGCTGCGAGGCAGCTCTTCACACCCTGTTTGAACGCCAAAACCGAGCTGAGTTGGTTTTCAGCATGCAGCAGCCTTTTGACTCACCCTTCTTACTGCAGCCTTGGCGACTAGGCGCCGAAGTGGTTTACCCACTGCAATGGACCTGATTCCGTCATCCTTTTCCCGAGGGCACACAATGAGGCAGCACAGAAAAGGGTCTGATGCCTCTGGACCCTGCCACCAGGCACTGGTTGGTAAAATTTGTATCAAGACAGCAGCATCCTCTAAACCTCACCACGTGCGGTTCGAGTATTTTGTTTTAAAAGTTGTGAGGTAGGGCCTTAAACGGTGAAACCTGTGGAAATGACATAGCAGCTTTATAACACACACATCCTGTCAGTTAGATGTTCTTCGCCTGCCTGCAAGTCAGGAGGTCAATTTGAACTGGGAGCCCAGGGTAATGGTATCCTTCAAGCTTGCGCCGTGCTGACTCCTTGGAGCGAATGGCATCCTCACTGTGATAACTCAGAGCTCCAATAGTAATTACCTTCTTCTATTTTTTTAGCAATTGGCTCTGATTTTTGAGGTGTCGGGTTCATGTTGTTGGCATTTGCCCGCGGTGTTTGTCGCCGTACGGGAGACAGACGATTGATTTATCCCTGGAATGCATTATTGCCCTAATACATGTGACTTGTCCCCTTGGTGGAACAGCCAAACAGCATTGCCAAAAAAGCACAAGTTTGCCAGGATCTGTTGCTTGAAGAGCAACGTAGACTTCCTTCAGAAGGTCATGATTGCTAGCAGCTATATATCGTGCCGGGAATGGGGAGCAGAAACTTCTTGCGATCTTGGTTAAATAGCACACGCTCAACTTGCCATATAAGGACAAGCGAAAATTGAGTATGCAATAATTTCGTCCATAAATCATTCCTGACCCTAACGAAAAAAAATATATTTTACTGTGTTTGTTATGTAATTAAATTATTGGAAACAAATCTAAAATTTATTTTAATTAGGTTAGCTAATAAAATTGTTCATGTTATAATAATGTACGTAATTTTCTAAAATTCTTTAGATCAAAATAAAAAAAATTTTGACTAACATTAAAAAAAAAGATATCTTTTTTTAAGTATAAGAAAAATATTAGAAAAGGACTTTTATTTTAAAAGAGTTCATGCTAATTGACCAGTTTTTTGTTAACATATTGTCGGAGCACGACATTAATATATATATATAAAAATATATATATATAAATATATATATATATATAAATAAATATATAAATATATATATATTATAATATATAATTATTGTAAGTAATAATATATATGTAATATTACACTATTACTACTAATAAGGCAATAATTATGATATTTATTATTGCTAATTCAGTATGACTACTATGACTAAACTACTACTACTACATTAATAATTATAATAACAATTACTAGATGCATTTCGGTCGCTAACGGATCCATGGAGGTAACCCCTGGATTTTATAACTCCATTGCCTCAATGCACGTGATATAATAATTAAATAATTCCATTGAAATTTTACTAAGAGAAAGTTTGAAGCACTAAGAAGATTCCTTCACAGATCATCATATGGAAACCATTAATCGTGATCTCTTCTTTCATGCTGAGCCAGGATACAGTGTTGACTGTTTTAACAACGTCTACAAAACCTAATCAATGCCAGCTATCACCATTAATTTCATTCTGGCAATGGTCTTATTCCTTTTAAAGCTTCACTTTGGTCAATATTCATTTTGCACAATCTAACGTGTGTCTTCTCAATCAGGGCTATTTATATAGGGACTTCATTATGTTGTCTAATGCTCTGTATATGCATCACATTGTAGCTCAGTTTATCAAGCTGCATTTACCATCCTCCGACCTTCCAAGATCCCAGAATCCAACTCAGAGACATTACAGATATCCTCATCAACAATTTCATTGTTATTGTAACCAATACTACAAAAAACCAACATTAATAACCACCTAGTTATTAACTGTAATGCACTCATTATTTCACCTGTAATCACCTTATTACCTAACAGCATGACCCTTGCAACCTCACTTGTTATGCAACATTATATTTAAATAAAATCTAAGCTGTAACCTCATAAATCATGTAAAATAAAATTGCATAATTTACACACTCATAAGAAAGTGTATATATACAGTGATAAGAGAACACATCCTGCACGACCAAGAAACTCTTTACACTGATGTTAATGTGGTGAGTAACGACAACTACATACGTGTTATTTTAATGTTAACTATGCGATTGAGCTCAGTAACCCGTACCTAAAAAAATGAGCTACACAAACGAAGGCGAGTGAAGTTAATGTTCCTGTGTTTTGGTGTTTTTCTGCGTATATATGTGGTGTGTGTGTACTCACCTAATTGTGGTTGCAGGAGTTAATTCATACCTTACACTCCGCCTAATCACTGGCCGCTACTAGAACTTTTCGCCCTGCTCCGTATTATTCATCATACCTCTTTTTAAGCCTATGTATGTTTCCTGCCTCCACTACTCTTCACTTTCCAGATATTCCACTTCCTGTTACAACTCTATAACCAAAAGAAACCCCATTCTTACATCCCTGTGATTCACCTGAATCTTCAACTTTCAACTGGTGACCAAATGTTGCAGTGTCCCATCTCTTGACATCCGATCTCTGTCCCCTTCTCGATTCCTCTCTATTTGTGTTGTTGTCATATCTCCCTTATCTCTCCTGTCCTCCAGTGTCGTCAGGTCGATATCCCTAACCTCTCCTCTAAAACAGACCACTCACGTCAGGAATATCTGTTGCACACCTTTGCCCTTAATAATTTTTTTGAAAGTGTTTTTGACCAGATGTGGTCAACTAGTGCTGCATGCACCAATATGGCCTGCCGTACGCAATTTACAGAATTAATATTGGTAGAATTACCGACAAATATGTTTAAGTAAAATGACACAAATACAGCTAATGTGACATGTAAGGCAGAGCTTTCGCTCTCCAGACTTGCAAGCTGTTACAAAACAATACATGGACACCGTGGGTATATATAGGCTCAGATGAGGTGTATACAAGTTAGATACAGAAGATTCTACATGGAAAATTCATCTGGTACAGCGAAAAGAAAGGTTACACAGCAATGATTGTAGCCATAAAAAATAGGTTGGTAAAATGTAAATGAATGGGTTTGGAAGGTATTATCATGTGTCCCTTCTCTGATGCATAAAACATGATAAAGGAGGAACACTGCAGTAAGGCCTGTTGGCCCAAACTCGCATGTCCTTTAATGTATATGAATTAGTGATGGCAGTTTCACTGTTTTCAGAGGATTCTCACGCAAGACTTCAGAGATTATGAAGCTGCCTTTGTTTTGTTTGTGTTTAGTAACAACGATAATGCGGCTTCAAGCATTTACTAGTTCTGAGCAAATGCCATTACTACACAGTTATTTATTGTTTCGTCATATTGCTTTAAGTTTCGACAATTATTTTTTCTAGATATCAGTCACACAGCTTTCTCCTACCTGCTTATTTTTACCTCTACTCTTTCCGCTGCACGTTGTGGCTGCATTCTTTTTCTATCACTGCTTCTATCACAAACCAACCAATTTTTAATTCACTACTACTTCTACCAAAACTACTATCACAGCTACTGTCTCCTATTACTACTACTACTACTATACCTCTACTACCACTTTACTATAAACTACTAGTACTACTACCACCACGATTACTACTACTCCTATTTTCTTACATTCTACTATACTACTTTCAAATCTATTCGTCCGTACTTCTCCTCCTCCCTTTCTGTCGTCTGTCTTTCTCTGCTGTTTCCTGTTAAACTCTGGTCTAGTCTGATTTTTCTCTACTATTTCTCCAATTACAACTACAATTACAACTCTAATACTACTACCACTGCTTCTGCGTTACCTTCTGCATCTATCTTCGCCTCAACGAACACTAGCTACACCTACTCCTACTACTAAGTCTGTTTTCATATTATTAACTCGCCCTCTTCCTAGCCACTCTTGTGTAAATTCCGTCTCCTTTTCTCATTATTTCTAAGTGCGAGTAAGTGTGTACTCAATGTTATATATACATGATCTTTCAGCAAATCAATATTTAACATGACCAAAAGGTTAATTTGTTATAGGCTAACTAACAAATGAATGTGCAAACGTGAACTTACGGAAAATGTACAATTTAACATGTAATTTTAAAAGTGAATGTGTTTGATGAATTGGAAGGTAAATGTTCAGCAGCATACTGCAGTAAATAGAAAGTGAAGGATACGATCCCAAACATGGCTGATGAAAAAAAAATGTGGAAAATGATAAACAGCTAAAAGCAAGGTTCAAAATAAAAAAAAAAAATAAATAAACTGTGATCACATATAATGCCTAAAATGAAAAAAAAAGGATTAATGGAAGAATATGTACACGATAAAAAACCAAACCACGGCGGTTAGAACCCGCGATCAGAGAGTCTCAAAACTCCAGACCGTCGCGTAGCCACTGAACCAGCTAGCCACAAAAAGAATTTTCATCCAACTATGCTCTAAGACCACGCCCGTGGCTGTGGTTTGCAATCGTGTCATTACGATTTCGTGATAAACGCAAATAACCCACTAAAATAGAGAAGCTTACGACGCGTTCGGTCCAGAACTTGCCATTGACAAAGTCCCACTAACAGAGTGGACAGGACGGCTATAATAGGCAGAAGATGTGGAGTAGTAGTAGTAGTATAGTATACAAGAATTGTACATACATACCGACAGGATGAAATTAAGAACACATTCACCACACCCGGCATCCCCCCATCGAGACGTTTGCCATCCACCAGCCACGATGGCAGACGTCCACAACCAAAGACAACCAGACGCCCGCACATGTGTCTTAAAGCGAATTTTCTTAATTCTCTTGCAGTATACAGTATTGTTTTAATTAAACAATGGTGACGGAGAGTGCAGAGGTGTCCTACGAGAACGTGTACACATGTATGTATATATGTGTGTGGTATAGAGTGTAGTGATGTTATATGTGTACATAGTATGTATATATTTGTGTTGGTAGTATAGTTTTTGTAGTATGTAAAATGTGTACACATGTATGTATATATGGTGTGTTGGAAGATTGTGTTTGTAGTGATATATGTGTACAACATGTATGTATATATGTGTGTTGGTAGTAGTGTTTTGTTAGTGATGAATAAGTTAACACATGTATGTAAATAATTTGTGATCGTAGTAGTGTTTTGTATTGATGTATAGGTGTATATGAAAGTGAATAGAACATCAGAAAATCTTGTATATCGACATCACAATTTAAACATGAGCACATTCTGTAGTAAAGCTGTCAGCTTGCGAGACTCTGCTGTCAGCCTTGCTGACTCTGCTGTCAACCCTGACTGACTCTGTTTGTCAGCCTGCAACTTAGGTGTCAACTTGGCTGCCTCTGCTGTCGAGCCTGGAGACTGCTGACAATACCAGGTAAAGTTTATGTCAGAAATGTATAATTACTGGAAGTGATGATAAAGATAAATATTGATAACACAGAAGAGTGACAGTTGAGAAAGTGAAGGAAATCTGTGATCATGTTAAACCTGAAATACTGAACTAACAACACTTATATAAAGCAAGTTTGCACTTGGCTGTATTATAGTTGTGGAAAACATATATGATAGATTTTAGTAGAGTTTCAAATGTACTTAATCTTAGGTAAAGTTTATGGTAGGCTATATTATTGAATTAAGTTAATAATAGCCAGAAAGAACCGTAAAGGATTTGTCCCAAAATATGGGTCTTAGATATTGTTGCTTGATGGCCTTGTGATCTAAGAGACGTGTATGTCACTGTACTTAGTCAGAAGACAATATATAAGAAAGCAAGCTCCTGTAGACCAGACGTTAGTGTAAACACAACTTTACTAACATATTATGTTTAAAACTCTGTACACAAAGCACCACAGCACACACACATCACACACACACACACAACACGCACACACACACACACACACACACACTCACACACGCACACACACACACACACACACAGGCACACACACACACACAACACACACACACACAGTGGCAGTCAGGATCCATACATACTTTAAGCAGAGTACGCAAAAAGCTCACTGCTCGGAGAGTGGACCTAGTAGCGATCATTGAATAGGCGGCCAGAGCTCGGACTCGACCCCCGCAAACCTCAACTAGGTGAGTATAGTGAGTACACACACACACATCACAGTGCACACACACACACACCGCACACACGCACACACACCACACAACCACACACACACACACCCACACACACAGGCTACACACATCACACACACACACACACACACAGGCACTCACACACACACTCACCCACACCACTACACACACACACGCACACACACACACAACACACAACACACAGGCACACACACACCACACACACACACACACACCATCACACACACAACACACCACACAACACATCTGCCGACCTTCACATTCATTACGAAAAACAAGAAAACAGAGAATATTATATTTATTTTTCAATTTTCATGGAGGAGATTTAGAGAATCGCATTTGACCCACTCATCATTACACAATATGTGACACTCATAACACAATATGGTTACACTCATACCCCAATATGTGACTACACATCAATACACAATATTTACCCTCTCATACACAATATGTACACTCATACACAATATGTGACACTCATACACATATGTGACCCTCATACACAATCACGTGACAACTGCATACACAATATTGAACACTCATACCCAATATGTGGACACTCATACACAATATGTGACACTCATACACAATGACGTGACCCTCATACCCAAAAGTGGACACACATACACAATACGTGACCTCCAATAACATATGTGACACTCATTACACAAAATGTGACACTCATACACAATATGTGACACTCATACACAATATTGACACGCAACCCAATCATGTGACCTCATACACAATCTGTGACACTTCATCCACAATATGTACACTCATCAATACACACTATGTGCCACTCATACACAATATGTGACACTCCATACACAATAAGTGACTCTCATTACACAATATTGACGACTCATACACCATATGTGACACTCCATACACAATAATTGACACCATACACAATATGTACACTCAACACAATATGTGACACTCATAACACAATATGTGACACACACACAACAGTCATTGACACTCCATACACCGTCAGAGACACTCATAAACATACTGTGACACCATACACAATATGTGACACTCATACACAATATGAGACACCAAACACACTATGTGACACTCATACACATCAGAGACACTCATAGCACATTACGTAAACATTTTTCCCCCTTCCCCACTTTCCCAGGGTTCCTTAGAAACCCAGTATCTCTCTTTTCCGGGAGCCCCGCCTCGATTTTCCCCCCCCCCCCTTCCCCCCCCCCAAGGGCTCTCGCCTTTTCCCCAGGCCATGTGTCCGAATCCTCCGGCCCCCCGGGTTTCCTTCTCCATTTTCCCCGGGTCTCCCTTTAAAACCCAGTATCTTTCTTCCCGGGTCTGCCTCAGTTTTTTCCCCCCCCTTCCCCCAAGGTGTTTCCCCTTTTCCCCAGGTCCATGTGTCCAGGAGTCCATCCGTGTCCCCTCAGATGTTCTCCCTTCCCCACTTTCCCAGGGTCTGCCTTAGCAACCAGTATCTCCTTCTTTCCCAGGTCCATGAGTCCAGAAGTCCATCTGTCCGCCTCAGATATTCCCCCTTCCTCACTTTCCCAAGGTATCTTTGCCTTTCCCAGGTCCATGTGTCCAGGAATCCATCCGTGGGCCCCCGAATGTCTCCCCTTCCTCACTTCCCTTAGGATATCTTCCAGCCTCAGCCTTCCCCAGGTTATGTATCCCTCCGTGATCTAGCCAGATGAGAACGAGGCCTTGTTTAGCTGGTCTACGGTAGAGACTGTCCAGGTGGGTGGAATTACAGGAGGGGACACACAGAAACTGCGTCCTGTAATTACACCCACCAAGACAGTCTAGACCGTAGAGTCAGCCAGACGCAGCCAAGCTACCGTCCAGTTCGCCACCAAGGCCTGGTCACTCAGTGAAATTTTGGGAGTTCTATTTATATTATACAATTTTTCTACATTAAATATAAGATTTTTTTTACTTAATTAGCAGTTCAAGTGTGTTTGTGAATGTTTTTGTGTATGTTTATGAGTGCTCGTTTGTTAGTGTGTTTGTCCACCTCCACGAGAACTGTAATAAGTGTTGAACTTCTTATTTTCATTTGGTTATTTATCCTGTATATTCGCAAGACGCGCAGTGAGTTACAAGCGCCGCGCACAATGGAAATATATCACTTTGTCTGACTTTTTAGGTTATCCTGGGTAATTTATGCATATGTTACTTTGCATGAACATTTGTGTAACTATTTATGTATATTTGTACCTAAAAAAACTTACACACACTCTTATTTTCACTCTCATTTGCACATTTGTGCAACGGCAGCCTGCGTGGTCACCATCATTCATACACGCACAAAACAACGCAACTGCACGCACACACAAACATATATAAAAAACACTCATCAACCTCTTACACTAATATGAATGCAATCACAAGCGCTCGCGCACGCACACACACACACACACACACACACACACACACACACACACACACACAACACACACACATATATTATATATATATTATATATATTATATAATAATATATATATATTCTATATAATATATATATATATATATATATATATATATATATATTATATATATATGTGTGTGTGTGTGTGTGTGTGTGTGTGTGTGTGTGTGGATAAGTTCTTTATTGAATCCTGTACTTTCCTACATCTTCCACAACAATATTTTGCAGTTGTATATAAGACTGTGTCCAGCAGTTGTAAACTGTACCAGAAACAAACACTGGGACAAAAGCTGTTCATTATTTTTGTTTTGTTTACAATTATTGTTTATATTTGTGTCCGTATGTGACTCTGTCTTCCCACCAAGAAATCTGCTACAAAAATGTCATCAGTTTCCTTTTTTGTGGAGTTCGTCTTTTTATATATATGCAAGTCACTGAAATGTCCACAAGTAAACACGCAAGTACACAAAGTACACACACACCACACACACACACACACACCACACACACACAATTCTCTCGTTCCACTGTGGATAATATACATGGAGAGAATTTCGGGGGTCAACGCCCGAGGCCCCGTCTGAGACCAGACTCTAGAATATATATAAACACAATTTGCCCAGCACACGTATAATACTTAATATCCACCCTGTGTCACTCACATGTGTGAAAAATTTTCATGC
>NC_069432.1:43642620-43667668 GCF_026875155.1 Cherax quadricarinatus
AGGTTTTAATTTGTCATGTCAGATGCACAGCGTATTCCTCTCCCAGGTTTCAATGTTTAAAAACTATAAATTCAACTTATTTTTTAAAAATTGTTACAACTTGGTTTCCCAGGTGAGTTTGAAACAAAATACAAAAGAATTCAACAATTTTTATGGGCTTAAGGCTCAAATTGACACCATGAGTCCCCTTAAATACTCTTATGGGGAGGAGACTTTCTATGGGCTCCCAACAAAATAAGCAACTCTTGGGATGTCATACCCCCCGTGGGGGGTTTAATTTCTTTTTGCATTAAATCCTACCAAGATGTTGGGACCAAAACAAAAATGAAAATTTTGGGGGCCAGAGGATATTGTCACACCCTTGGTCATTATGGCTGGAGTGTGATAAATAAATTTAAAAAACCTACTAAAAAATGTTCAAAAAGGAAAGTATTTTATCCCAGTGGATATTAAACCCATTCGAAAAACCCTTTTTTGCTAGCTGAAATAAAGCATTACCCACATTTGCAGTGGGTGTTTGGTGTTTGGTTTGGGTTTGGGGGTGGGTTTGTTTTTGGGTTTTTTGGTGGTGTTTTTGGTGTTTGTTGGTTTTTGTATGGTGTTTGTTGTTTGGGGTTTGTGTTGTGGGTTTTTTGTGGTATTCACCCTTTTGAGATTCAGGGTCGATAAAGTCCTTGTGTGGTGTGTTTTTGTTTTTTGTTGGTGTAAAGTGGTGGTGGGGTGTGTGTGTGTGGGTGTGTTGTGTGTGTGGGTTTGTGGGTGTGTGTGGTGGGGGGGTGGGGGGGGGTGGGGTGTGTGGTGTGTGTGTTTGTGTGTGGTGGGGTTGTTGTGTTAATGTGTGTGGTGGTTGGTGGTGGGGTTTTTGTTGTGTTGGGGTTGTGGGGTGTGTGTGTTGGTTTTATTTTGGTGTGTGTGTGTGTTGTGTGGTGTGTGTTTTAGTGTGTGTGTGTTTATGTTGTGTGTGTTTATGTTTTTGTGTGTGTTTTGTGTGTGTGTGTGTGTGTATGAATTTGTATATGTGTGGGGTGTTGTGTGTGTGTGTTTTTTGTGACTCAACAATCAATATTTGCACCAATAACTCTTACAGTTTTGCCCGGGGTGTGAAGTGTAATGCTCTTTTCCTATAATTTGTATGATTGACCCATTATAAACAAAAAGAACCCCTTCTTACGTATTCATTCCCTTTTTAACTTGTTAGTTCTTTCCCTTGTACCTATTCAGCCTCAAAACTCTGGGCCCAGTCCCTGGCCCCTTACGTACCCGAAATTTTTAAAATCCCTTTGTAACTTGTCAGATTTTGAACCTAGTCCTACCTGCGAGTTCATTACCTTTGTAATTTGTGAGTTCATACCTTTGTAAATTGTGACATTCATTACTCTGTAAAAGAGACACCCCCCCCTATTTGGAGTCCAGTCCCCTGGACCAATTTATGTACCCTGTAATCTTTTGACTTACATCCCACAGGATGGGTATGGGGTGCATATAACATATTAAAACTTAACATAGTGCACACAACATCAGTGTGTAATATATGTTAACATTGATACATCACAGTACATAACACAGTCTGGGAGACATTAACACACAGTCGTACTGGCCAGGTTGTGGCGTGTACTGACCAGGTTGTGGGTCGTACTGGCCAGGTTGTGGCGTCGTACTGGCCAGGTTGTGGCAGCCACCACCAAAATTCTTATTATCAGTAGATCGAATATCCAGGTTGATAGTTTTTTTTTTCTTATCACCGAGTTTTTTTTCTCCATCTGTTGTGGTGAATGTTTCTTATGTCATTATAGAAGAGGTTAGAGAAGAGAGTATGAGAAAACACTCAGAGGAATATTTAATAATTAATTCTAATTAAATTAAATGTTTTATTAAGATAATTTAAAAGATACTCTCTTTTTTAATCCAAGTCTGTGAAGTTAATCACTTTTCACTATTTATATCTTTTTCCAAAATAATTTCATCAAAATATTGTAACCTCATTCCAGTTTCTTAAGAAATAGTTCCATGACCAGTAAACATGATCAAGAATTTTCTTAATTTTTTACCCACTAATTCATATAGAATTTATTAACTTAAACAGTAGCGTGGGAGAGTGTAGAAATACTTATGAAACATGTACACATGTATAATATGTGTTACGTAGTAGTGTGTTTGTAGTGTTGTGTATGTGTACACATGTATGTAATATTTTGTGCGTGGTAGTAGTGTGTTTGTAGTGATGTTTATGTGTAGAGGAAAGTGAAAAGTAAACATCAGAAGGAAAGCTTATATGAACTACATAATAATTCACAAAAGAAGAGCACAGTTCCGTGGGTACAGTGTCAGCCTGACTGACTTGCTGTAGCCTGGTAGCTGACCTCTGCTGTCAGCCTAGCTGACTCTGTCAGCCTAGTGACTCTACTGTCAGCCTGGCTGACTTGCTTGTTCAACAGTTAGTCAGTCAGAATAAAAGAAATGAGTCAATAAGAAGATATAAAAACTGGTAAATTTAGAATGTATTAAGATGGAAGTTTTGTGAGGCAGTTGTAATATAAGTCATGGAAATACTTAATGATTTTGTTCATAATGTTTATAAAAGAAAAGGGGAAAACTTTAAAGATATAATAATTATAATGGAATAAGAGTGTTGACCATAAAGGTGTCAGAAATATGGATGGATGAAAATGATGGAAAGACAACAATATGCGGTATTTCGTTAAACAACGAAAGACCCAAGTGAAAAACACTTAATAAGGGAAGCAACACTTGGTGGATTTATAGGTTTGATAAAATATTACTAGAGTTAAAAATGTATTTATCTTAGCAAATGTTTTGAGAGCAATTAGTGTTGAATTACGTTATAATATATGCAAGAAAGACGTAAAGATTTAACAAAAAATTGGTGTTAGATAATGTTGTGTGATGTTCACTGTGGTCTTAAAGAGTGTGATGTCATTGTACTTTGCTCAGAAGGACAGTTTATACAGAGTAAGCCATCATGTAGACACAGGTGTCACTCTAACACAGCTTTATTAACACATTATGTAAAACTCTGTATATATACTCACACATATATATGTGTATGTGCGCGCATTTATGTATATATCCGACCTTCAAATTTCATTACGAAAACACCAGAAATAGCTTATTATTATAAATTTGTTATAGTTTTCATAGATGGAAATTTAGAGATTTGAATTTGAATACTTTTTCATACATAAATAACACTGTACAATGACATTGGGTGAACACACAGACAGGTACAATATGACCACCATATACCAATAACACGTAGATATTACATTCAATTATACAAAATACATGTTACACCACGACACACAGTCTCCACTAGTGTCTCAAACGTGTTATCATCTTTATATATTATATATTTCACATAGAATGTCGCTCCACAAACACATTTAAACTGCTTAATAAGTTAAAAAAACTTGTTCTCAGTTAAATTCATAGTGTAAAACATAAGGAATCAAAATTGTAATTAATTAGCCCCGAGTTGGCCGAGCTGTGTACGAGCTTCGATCTCGTCAGCTGTTACGGTTCCGGCTGTCTTGGTAGATGTAATTACTGGACACAGTTTACTTGTGTGTCCCCTCAGGTAATTCCACCTACCTGGACATTCTCTACCGTAGACCAGGCTTGACATGACCAAGTTTCCATTCAGCAAGGGCACTGAGGGTTGGCAACGCTGACTCTGGGGAAGTGAGGAATGGGAGTCCACTTCAGTGACAATAGTGGATTCCTGGAGACACTGATCCGGGGGGAAGGCACCGCCGACCTTAGGTAAGTGGGGAGGCGGAAACATCCGGAGCGAACGGATGGATTTGGATACATGAGCTTGGGGAAGGGTTGTAGTTGGAGCTGACCTAGGTAAGTGGGGAAGGGGGCGACATCCGGGAGCGAACGGTTGGATTCCTGGATACATAAACCTGGGAAACGGCATCATTGAAATACAGCAGTTGAGGCTGACCTTGGGGAAGTGGGGAAAATGAAGACATCGGCGGTAGACGGATCGATTTCTGGATACTTGAACCTGGGTTAAAGCAAGAATACCGCTGACTTTGGGGAAGTGGAGAAGGGATTCCACCGAGGTGACACCAAGTTGCTCTGGAGACCACTGATCTGGGGGAAGGCCACCTGACCTAAAATCGTGACTTAGGTAAGAAAATTGGGGAAGGGGAAGAATCCGGGAGCGAGCGGATGGATTCCTGGATACAAAACTTGGGGCGAAGGTGTTGTTGAGGCTATTGGGTAAATGGGGAAGGGTGGAGGACATCTGGGAGCGAGCGGATGGGATTCCTGGATACATGAACCTCCGGAAAGCCAAGAATACCAGCAGGTTGAGGCTGACCTTGGGGAAAAGTGGGAAGGGAAGACATCTGGGCGGTAGACAGGATCGATCCTGGTACATGAACCTGGGTTAAAGCAAGAATACCGTGACTTTGGGGAAGTGGAGAAGGGTTTTCCCTGAGGTGACACCAAGTGGACCCTGGAGACACTGAGCTGGGGGGAGGCATGACCCTAACTCGCTGACCTTAGGGTAAGTGGGAAGGGGAAGGACATCCGGGAGCGAGCGGATGGATTCCAGGATACATAAACTTGAGGAAGGTTGTTGTTGAGGCTAACCTTGGGTAAAATGGGGAAGGGAGACTCTTGGAGACGAGCGGATGGAATTCATGGATACATGAACCTCGGAAAGCAAGAATAACCAGCAGGTTGAGGCTGACCTTGGAGGAAGTGGGGAAGGGAAGGACATCCGGCGGTAGGACGGATCGATTCCTGTGGATTCATGAACCTGGGTAAAGCAAAGAATACCGTTGACTTTGGGAAGTGGAGAAGGGATTTCCACCTGAGGTGACACCAAGTGGACTCCTGGAGACACTGATCTGGGAAGCACTGACCTAACTCCTGACCTTAGGTATAAGTGTGGGAAGGGAAGCATCCGGAGCGAGCGGATGGTTCGGATACATAAACTTGGGGAAGGTTATGTTGTTTGAGGCTAACCTTGGGTAAATGGGGAAGGGGAGACCATCAGGGAGCGAGCGATGGATTCCTGGATACATGAACCTCCGCGAAAAGCCAAGGATACCAGCCAGTTGAGGTGACCTTGGGAAGTGGGGAGGGAAGACATCTAGCGGTAGACGGATCGTATTCCTGGATACATGAAACCTGGTTTTTAAAGCAAGAATTACCGCTGACTTTGGGGAATTGAGAAGGGATTTCCACCTGAGGTGACACCAAGTGGACCTCCTGGGGATGACACTTGATCTGGGGAAGGCACTGACCTACTCGCTGACCTAGGTAAGTGGGGAAGGGAAGACATCCGGGAGCGAGCGATGGATTCCTGGATTCATAAACTTGGGGGAAAGGTTGTTGTTGAGGCTAACCTTGGGTAAATGGGGAGGGGAAGGACATCTGGGTGAGCGAGCGGATAATTCCTGGATACATGAACCTGGGGAAAGCATTGAATACATGCTGTTTGAGGCTGACCTTGGGAAGTGGGGAAGGGAAGCATCTGGCGGTAGACGGTTTGGATTCCTGGATACATGACCTGGGTAGGCAATATTAGAATACAGGTGGGTGAGGCTGACCTTGGGGAAGTGAGAAAGGGGAAATCATCCGGCAGCGGACGGATGAATTCTGGATTACATAACCCTAGGGAGGCTGAGGTGGAAGGCAGAGAGGCGAGAGGCGAGCTGACCTTAGGGAAGTGAGGAAGGGGAGACATCGGGGGCCCACGGATGGATTTCCTGGACACATGCAACCTGGGGAAGGGGCAAGGGTGGGGGCGGACCTTAAGAACGAACCACTGGCCTCCACGTGGCACGGTCTGGTAACTCAGAGATAACTCTGTGAGGGTGACAGTGGTCGCAAATTATTAATGTTATTATAATTCAAGATTTTGCATTAATTTGATCAAAAGCGTCAGACCAGGGTGGTATTATTACCACTCCAGCCACTCTCATAGGAGGCCACGGTAGTGTTCTTTTTTTGTTCCATCCACCGGATGTTAACATTAATAAAAATAACATTAATAAAAAATAGTTTTCATACATAACAGAGATAACATTGCACAAACTGAGTCGTAGTGACAGGTCTCCTCGGGTGCCGTGTGCACATGTCTGGTAATCTACATAACGTAGGTCATTGGAAAAGAACCCGGGCGGGACAATACCGTTTGTGTTTGCTGGAGGTGGGGACCCCAACAGTTAGGTGTCTTCAATCAAAATACGTTTCTCCTACCACAGTAGGCTTCTCAGTTTAAAATTAGAGGCAGCAGCAGAGGCAGTGAATGTAAGACTGATTGTAATTTTATTCATGCGTGATCCCAGAAGGATTCCCCGTATGCAAAACCTTACTGTCTTCTTGTTGCTGTACATTTTTTCTGTGCTACTGTATGCATATTTCTGTACTGTACTCTACCGTTCTTTTTGTTTTTTAATTTACTGTACTGGTCTTCTCTGTACTGAACTATATTTGTTCTTCTAGTGTTTTGTACTGGTCTTCTGTGCTACCAGTGTCAGGGGAAAGCCTTCCTTATGAACAAAGAAAGGAAAAATAACAATGGAATAAACTTGATGGATAATAATTATGATATTCTTTCTAAGGATTTTATTAACAAAATACTAAAATAAATATTGGCGCTGTGGTTCCGTGGATTGTTTGGGACATGAGAATCTATTCCCCAGGATGGTCTTCTGATGAGTTATAGAAGAAATGGTGTTGGTTATCCTGGGTGGCGGGTGTTCGTCCCATGTCTGAAAATCTTGTCAATACTTGGTTGTATCACCACAATTCAAATTTAGAGGTGACGGAGTCGTAATGTCCACTACATGCTGTGACAGGGATCTTGCTCCAATTAACAGCGTTCTACCTGGTGACCAGGTCAGCAGCAGAGCATGATAATAAAGGAAAAAACTTGGTTATATAAAGTGTTAAATAAGTATGATAATGAAGAAAGACAAAGGCTGGTATTCTACTTCAATTGGTCATTACATAGTAACAGGTAAATTAGTATCAATGAACAGAAATACTCCTGGTGGTAGATCACCTAACTTGATCATGAGAAGAGTTGGAGGTGAGTTATTCTCCAAAACTTTCAACCCACACCAGGTTAATGTTAATACTACCAGGAATAGAAAATAAAAATGCAACTCAGACGCTAGGAACGAGTTTAGCCTCTGCCCCTAGATGGAAGAGTGCGCGGTAACACGTAGTTGTCCTGGGTGTCTAAACACCATAAACTCCCACTTTTTTAAGTTTTTTTTTTCCTCAAAATATCTTTCCTAAATTATAGTCAGAGAGCAAGTACTGATTTAAGTTACAGAGGAAAAAGTATATGTACACCCGTCGGTTCAGCAATCTGAGAAGTGGTTTTCTGAGGTACATCAGTGGCTTGTTGGATCTGTTTTCCAAGCACAAAGGGTTTTCCATTATAAGTAGTAGTTGAACCCACTTAACCCATACCAATGTATAAACATTTCTTTCCACGTGGAGTAGTTTTTTCCCTCGCAGAAGGAAGCTTCTTACTGGTGGAAGATTATAGGGAAGGTGAATACTCATCATATACTGTAGTGGAACCAGCCCCGAGTCCAGAATGGGAAGGCATCGTTTCGGAGGACAAAAGAATATTATTAATAATGGTAATTTTAGAACAGGAGGATTGTGAAAAAGTATTCTTTACTTTGTTTGAAGTTTTCTACAGACTCTTCAGAAACAAACAAGAGGTTCTTTGCATTACTTTTTAAATTAGTCTGTGAGAACGGAAGTCAGACCTTTTTAACTTGTGTACAAAAAATTCTCTTTTGAATTTACTGACCATAGGAAACTTTTAGCAATTTTGTTTTGTTGTTGGGAAGGAGCTTTCTAGAAACTGCTTTGTTGTTAGGAAGAGGTGATATAAAATTACTGTCAGAAATAATAAACCCGAGGATATTGTACCTTGAAATAGCAAGAAAACCACTTTCTGTGGTTTGATTGTAGGTCATGAGCTCTTCTTAGTCTTTTTTAAAACCAAGTGACAGTGTAGTAAGATTGGAATCCTCCCAGACTGAATCATGATGTAAATATTATCGAATAAACTGAAACATTTTGAGGGTCAGAAAGGACTGTTCTCATAAGCCGGATTATACGTGGCACACGCGATGACCAAGCGAAAGACATTGTGCGGATGTTGTATTGTCCTTTATGAGTAGGGAAAGCCGTGTATGGTTTAGAGTCTGGTTAATGAACTTGATGGTAGCTTGTGAGATGTCTAATTCAGAGAAATAATTTAGTCTGGAATTCATACAGTCATGATCGATTTATGGCTTGGGCTCAACGTCCCCATTTAGTGATAACATTTAATAACGAAAATCTTGAGCAGTCGTTAGAATTGTCTGGTTTCTTAAAACCATGACAACTGCTGAACAGGAAGCTGATTTAGAAGTCAATGATATTTAACTTTAGGTTTGTCAACTTTCGTTATTCAAAATGTTTTCCGTAAGTGACCGTAACAGGATAAATTTTCCGTCTTTACTGTTCTTTTTTGTTAATGAGCTGACAATTCAATCTTGTGTTACAACGGGAGTGGAGTAAAGTCTGGGATCTCTGTGAATATGTCAGAAAAGGTATTTTGCTAAGGCATTTACTTTGGACTTTTGTTTACTAGATAGTTCACTCTTGATGCTGATTGTTGAGTTTATTAGTTGGAGATCAACAGTTAAGATATCTAGTAGTTCCATTCGATTCTGTGCGAGACTAGTGATCTATAATACAAACTTTACATTCACGGGAATCAAGACTGTTAGGACAAAATATCTTCCATCGAAGGTTTCAACGAAGAATAACTTCTCTACGGTGGAACTGTTCCAAAATATTGACATTGTTACATTCGTTCTTACCCTTGACATCCAAGAGATAATCTACCTTATAACAGAACTTTACATTTTATTCGGTCCGCTCCGGAATAACAATTTGTTGGATTTATCTGGTAAAAGAATAAAACTTCATCGCCAAATTAAATTACGCTTGACTCTTTGGTCATACAGGTCTTGTATGTTTCCATGGAAAATATTCAAGTTCTTGACAACTAAATCAGCGGTTTTCTTCTAATCTTTCTATCAGATCTAAAAGAACTGATTAAGTGCTTGGAAACTTCAGGTTTAATATCTTTGGACAGTTCATTCAAGATAAAATAGAGGTTCACGAGTGCTTGTTCCCATAAAAAGCAATTCGAAAGGGGAATATCCAAGTGAATCACTTGGAATCTCACGCATTTAAACCCAAAGAGGGCACTTGGGTTAGATACTTTACCAGTCAGTTGGCTTAAGGAAACAAGTTTCTTTAATTTGACTTTAGTGATAGCCTGTTGTCATTCCATCTTCCGTTTCAATTTGGTTGTAACGGAGGTTAACTCCCACAAGTTGATAAACTTGACTCCATTTAATTCAGAAATAAATTGTGTTCCTTGATCAGATAAAAGAATTTCCCTGGGGTATACCTACCCGTGAAAAATTAGATAGTAACTTTTCTGCAACTTATACTGACGTACGCCTTCTGGGAAGCTAGACGCATTGCCAGTCTTAGTCAACATGTATTTATGACCTCCTGATGAACCAGAAGTGAGGAGGGACCAGCTTATCCACTGCAACCTAGAATGGGACTGAGTAAATCGATTATTACCTTTAGAAACTTCATAGTTTCTTCCAATTTGTGAGGAAAGCTAAAAAATTTAATTAAATTTAATAATTTTATACGTGAAGGATAATCTAAGTTAGGGAAAAGCTACTAGAGATAACAATACTGGGAACATCCAGTATCTTAGAATTTTTTCTTATATTTTATTTAAAACTCAAGTAGAAAAATATATGGGTACATAATCGATATGGTAACAAGTACAGGCAGTGAACAATAATCCAACTGTGACTACACGTACTGAAGAAGCACATATATAATGCAGAACTGGCTGCTGCCACTCAAACACCGCTTGTACGTACTGTGCTTCACATGAAAAGGTGGTCTTATAAAAAAAAAAAAAAAAAGATAGAACCTACCCAGGAAAAGCTTTCACTCCCCCCCCCCCATGGAAAAACGTGCCACTTTCACCTTCGCTACACAGTGACAGATCTTTACTACTTAACATTTGTAAAAAGCATTTAAAAACTTCAATGGACAATATATATTAAACCACAATCCGGCAGCCTAAAACGGCTGCACTATAATACCGGAATGTCTGAACCTGTGGTCACATCCACCATAGATAACACAATCCACCCTACCCCTCATATACCCTATGATAATAATTAATATCGTGCCACTGTGGTGGGTTTAAGACAATACCGCTGACCTCACCCCCCCCTCCCAATGCCTAGTAAACTGTGTCTGCCATCACCACTCATAACCAACAAACAGTCCTTGATAGTAATTAGCGTCTTATAATATATCACCCTAAAAAACCACGTACATCAACATAAACTACCACAATAATAAATAAAATTACACAATATTCCCTCCTGCAGACAGATTTTTACACTGCGGAGATATCTATACAACACATCCTACAGAGACTGGACAACATTAGAATCTTAAATAATATGACATGTGTATCACATGACCTGCATTGCAGATTACTTAAACTCTACCCCCCCCCTCCAAAGTGAAAAAACTGACCAGTTTCACCTGGGCTATTAACACGATCAAAAAACTCATCACTTGAAACATATATAATGGAAATGTGTAACAAAAACATCTGTAACATTATATAATGCAAAAACACCCAGACAAGATCTTACATTTATACAATACCAGAACGTTCCACTAGTTAAAAAACAGGTATGAAACCTCATTATTATGACAAGTTACATTGCTCATATATAGGTAGACATGTATAATTACAGGTTAAAATATGCTTATATACTAACATGCTTATGTACATCCTTACAAAACATGAAGGAATCCTTAAATAAATTATAATCATCGGTGTTCACAATAACACCAAGACATTACATTGAATATCACATTGAATATCACCTCAACATCCTTTCCTCACTGTGGAAATAAATGGTATAAAATACCGACACAATGGCAATATAAACACAAATGCAGTATAATGTGATCCTTTATTGACTACGTTTCGCCCACACAGTGGGCTTTTTCAAGTCACAAACAGAATTACCTGGGGTGGAAGGAACGCGAGTATTTATAGTCCGGCTGAGGTCAGGTGAAGAATGCTGATCTTGATGAATGTACCGAGTGGGGTTATAGAGTCATAAAAACTTGGGATTAGGGGGTTGGAAAGGAGATTGGATAAGTTTGTGAGCAGACCTTCTACAGTGTTCTTATGTGGGATAGCGATGAAGATGTTTCTTGGCAAGTGGTTCAGCTATGTTATAGAAGCCACTATTCTGGTTGAAGTTGTCGGATATAGAAATAAGTGATGATTCCAGGATTCTTCGGTATTGAGTGTTGTCTTCTGTGGCGATAAGTCTTGAGTTTCTGTAGTTTATCAAGTGGTTGTGTGAATTACGGTGTTGTACGCAGGCATTCCTTGTGTCGTCAGACCTGCTTGCGTATTGGTGTTCTGAAATACGTGTTTGGAGGTCCCTTGATGTTTCGCCCACGTATAACTTGTTGCAGCCATTACAAGGGATTATGTATACCCCTGCAGAGGATGGAGGCTTGTCCTGCCTACTACTGGTGATGTCCTTGATGGTCGTGGTTGTGGAGGTAGATACTTGGAATGATGTTTTGGCTACAGCTCGGACCTACCTTGAAGAGTGTGCAGATGACTTAAACAATGCTACAAAGGAAGCTTTCCTCCAAGCCAGAACACTAGGCACAACACTCCGGGGCAACATGAACAGACGCACCGCCGAAATCATTCGCAGCAGAGTTACCACAGCGAATGTTCAACAGAAGATCAGACTTACTAGGAAACTACAAACACTCTGCGATAATAGTAATTGGAAAAGTTTAGGAAGACCTGAAATTATTCAAAATCTTTCATCTCGTCCACTGTCAACCACAGAAACTGAAGCCCTCAGCTTAGGCCTCAATTCGCAACAGAATTACGAAACCAAAACAAGACCTCAATTTCATCGCCAAAAACTACAGACACAATGATTTCCGACTTCCAAAAAGGCTATCTTCAAGGCATCATCTCAGCAGCCACCCTCAACAGGGCACTCCCCAGTCATACCTCGACGTTACATCAATGAAACTAAAAGGTTTAGCAGAAGACACGACCATCGGGGTCACCACCGCTGATAAAGGAGGTGGTGTTGTTATCATGAACACTGACGATTACAGGAAAAAATGCTCAATCTACTTAAATGACCCAGATACCTACAAACCTCTCACAACTAACCAAGTGGACAACCTTACTAAAACTTTTCTTCAAAGGACTCGCCGCATTCTGAGGGGCTCAGAACAAGGGAAGAAACTTCTGCACACCATGCCACAGCAACCCGCAGAGACCTGCAGAATGTACGCCTGCCCAAGACTCACAGCCTTGTTCCCACTGAGTGCCACATAAAAATCCTCGGGAATAGCAATGCTCCCCACCAGCTTCTCGGAATTCTCGCCAAACACCTCTCTAAACTCTTGGGCACTATCAGATTCCACACATCTCAAACACTCAGGATGATCTTCTCACAATCGCATTCGCAACATCAACATCAGAACAATGAAACTTTCCAGCCTAGACGTGACTTCCCTATTCCCACCAAAGAGTACCTACTACACAAGCCATCGATCTCTTAGGCGCAGAGAAAATTGACGCTTCACTTGATCTTCCCATTCCAAGCCAGCGTGATTTCATCGACCTTGTTGAACTATGTGTTGGCTTTGACCGTGATCTCTTATCGAAATCACCTCTCTTTCAGCAACTATTGGACTACCCATGAGGTTCGCCACTCAGTGCAGTCCTGGCGTAACCTGATACATGGAACATCTAGAAGGCCCGACAACGTTTTCTCCACCATTAATTACCATCGTCTGAGTCACCTGGCACCGTTTATGTTACGACATTCTCCTCTCTTAACTCACTAAACGCTTCAACGTTCAAGCTCTCGCAAGACAAGCTACATACCAGTCGACCTCAATCCAGTTCAAACCTACTTGAAGAAGAAGACGACAACACTCTCTTTCCTTTCCTTGAGTGTCCTGCTCTCAACAGCTGACCACGAACTCGTTTTAAGAATCTATCGGAAAACCCCACCAACCAAAACAGATCTGTCACCCCACTTCTACTACTCACCACGCACGACACCAAAACCAAACGTGTGTAATTATAGACTTCTTCTGCTAGTGCACATCAGAATCGCGCAGCAACGAGTTCTTGAGAAGAAAGCAACTATAATTGAAACAAATATTTTCTAAACCTCCACTATCCTCGGTCACTTCATCAGAGACTTGCAGACGGCGAGCAATTAAACATCTTCAACACACCCAGAGAAGGACAACTGAATCGCTGCCGAGAAGAGATACATAGTCCTCCCACCAACATCATTGCCAAACATGTTTTTCCAACATCTTGCCAAAACATTCATTCCAAGTATCTACCTCCATACCACGACCACAAGGACATCACCAGTAGTTAGGCAGATCAACCTCCATCCTCTGCAGGGGTATACATAATCCCACTTGTAATGGTCTGCAACAAACTATACGAGGGCGAAACATCAAGGTACCTCCAAACACGAATTTCAAACACCAATACCAAGCAGGTCTGACGACACAAGAATGCCTGCGTACAACACCGTAATTCACACAACCACTTGATAAACTAAAGAAACTCAGACTATCGCCACCGAAGGGGGAAGACAACACTCCAATATCCGAAGAATCCTGGAATCATCACTTATTTCTATAATCCCGAAAACTTCAACCAAGAATAGTGGGCTTCTATACTAGCTGAAAAACCACTTGCAAGAAACTCTTCATGCTATCACCTACATAAGGAAAACTGTAGAAGGTCTGCGTCACAACTTATCCAATCTCCTTTCCAGCTACCCAAGTTTTAAGACCCTATAACCCCCCACTCGGTACAATCATCAGAATTTGCAGCAAGTTCTTCACCTGACTCTCAACCGGACTTATAAATACTCGCGTTCCTCCCCCAGGTAGTGTCCTGTTTGTGACTGAAAAAGCCCACTGTGTGGGCGAAAACGTAGTCAATAAAGATCACATATACTGCAATTGTGTTTATATTGCCATCCCATTTCCTCACACTTCCACACAACACTCACAGGACAATCGTCACTGCAACACCCCCCATCCTGGCAGGCCAGCCCGTTCAATGGCCCCTCGACCGCAATATAAAGACCATAAAATCCCTCAAAAGAAAGTCCACTGTAGCCCTACCGAGAAATCTCCCTCTCCCACCTCCTACCATCTATTTCCCTTATGCGCGACACTTTCTCTATAAAAGGATGCTTGCTATGGCCATACCTAAACGTTCCTCGCCCCTTTGTCTCTCATTGCCCATGATATATACACAAAATCAACCATTAAGGATAAGCCACTGCACACTTTGAACCTTTGCCATCCAACCCCCACCTACATCTAAACTGAGCGCCTCTCAAAACCGACAACCCTTTCCCCCCCACATACTGATTACTTTCCACTAACCATTCCCAGAGCCAACTAATCCCTAGGCTTTTCACAAAAAATAACTACCATGAAAAGCTGATTCATCTACCCTCACAAACCTGACACTGATCCCCACCCTCCCTTATTTCGCCTATTCGTAAAACAAAACCCCAGACGGCAATATTCCGTGAAGAAACCAATACATTACCTCCCTCAACGCGGGCCGGATGCGTAAACCCTTTAATCTAATCGCTCCAAATGTCATCCCATGCGTAACATCGGGTACACTCTTCCGTTGCCACTACCATCCTAGGCCAATATCTTCCTCTGCATGCGACCCTACCACCCATGTTTCTTCCTCGGCTCTCCTGACCATCATCAATAGACGCAGCGCAACTCCTCACCAACTCTCAAATCTTGTCACCTTCCACCATCTCTGCAAGATCTCCCAGCAGCATCCCCAACCCTCCACTCCCTTTCCCCCCGAGACCCTTAGCAACCCAGTTCACATATACACACTTCAACCTTCTTACCAACATGAATTAAACCCCAGCCCTCCCAGGCCACCGAAGTGTTACCACCTCTCTTTACAAACCAATCGCATCCCGAACCCCAGATAAAACGAAAACTCTGCTACAACCATTCCCGGACCATCCCATACACCAATGGTGACAACAAGCTGGCCACATGCCATATATTTTACTGTACAAAAGCACCTTGACCACAATGACTCCTCTCGGTGACGTTAAGATGATGGTCGCCTCAATCCTGACAATCTCCCAAATACCCTATCTACCACACCCTTTGAATTATTTCTCCCTCGCCATCTAGCATTCTACCATATAACACAACTCCACAAATTTCACCTGGTTCCACGACACTCCACTCCACCCCCCCACCCCCCCCGCCCTCCTGCCCTCACCCTTCACCCCAGTCTCATGAGCTTTGATTTATGCACATTCACTGCATAAAAACCCTGTTATGCCTATCCCAAAAACATCTAATAACTCCTCACCAAGACCTCCAATCCCTCCCTCCCCACTCACTAGGTGACAGTTGTGTCATCAACATAACCTATGATACTGGGACTTTCCCAACTCTCGTATGTCCTCCTTACCCCCCTCCTGTTATGCACCTTTCACTGCCCTATAATAACGGATTCTAGCGTAAACATGCAAATAATATTTGTGCAACGGCAAACCTAGCCTCAATCCCTGCCCATTTTCACATGCACCCCCACCCTCCCATTTATCTGTACACACATCCCAGCTCACCCGATATAAGAACGTGCCCAATTCACACAATGTCCCTCACCCGAACCCCTGCCACTTGTAAAACCATGATTTCTCCACAAGAAGCCTCCCCTCTCGACACTGTCATATGCACGTTCTCCAATCCAACGCCAATACCCCACGTTCCCCTCTTTGTGGACCCTCAATAAACCTTCTAATAACCCCATGACCCTCACATTGATCTCCACCGGAATCCCCCATCTTGACCCTCACTATTACCTCTTCCCCATGACCTTTTTTTATACGATTTCCAAAATTTTTGCAAAGTTTGTAGGATCCCTGCACACATGAGTGATATCCTCCGTACATCATCTCACTGAGCACTGACTTTCACACCCTTTGGGCCACCAAAACTACAGTGCTATCGCCTCTGCAAAGTCCCAACGCAACCCCTCTCTTTATGATATTAAATATTGCACCAAAAAATCTTTTAATACTCCCGAATGCTGTCTACTGTAAAACTCCGCAGTGCAGCCCATCTAACCCCGGTGCCCTTACCCACAGCTCATACTCTTTAAAGCCGTCCACCACCTCTTCCATCAACAGATATAGGCCCCTGTAACTGAGTTCCTCTTGTCTCGTCCCTGTCCAGGACACACATCCGCACATCCATCTATAACCCCCTGTCTCTCGTAAAGCCCCCTCTCTCACACCCACACTCCTCATATGTGCACACTAAGCAAAGAATTCAACATAACCCTCCCATCCCCCTCCGTCGTCACCAAATCTTTGTACCACCCTATACCCCTTGATGTCCTCAAGAACATCCCAAACCACACCAATTCCATTGCAACGCGCCGCGCCCCTGCCTCGCAGACACACGCCAATGGTACTATCACTCCCCCACATGACTCCTATCTCCAACCCCCCTAAAACCCTTTGCCAGCATCAAACTCTCACATTGCCTTCCATTAGCTTTCCATTCACTCCTTCTATGTCCGCCACAGGGGCTCCACAGTACCCCACCCCCCCTTCCTCTCTCATAATACTCCCATTAACTGCCCCTCAAGATAACCTAATAAGCCCATCAGCCAACTGATTTCTCGCGTGCCTTTCCCAGAGTCGACATATGAACACTCGGAATCCTCGTCCTTCGCCGCCACAGCCCACCCATCTCACACATCCCCATTGACTTCCATCCCTTCCCATAAGCCATTCCACTATTGTGCAAATAGGACCCTCCCCTCAACATCTTGAAGCAACCGAACATTCAATTTCCAATAACTCTTATACCTGTTCGGCCGACCCTCCCATCCCAAATCCACCAAAACACCTCTATGATCAGAAAAAAAGACATCCAAAACCCTTACACTCCGCACCACAGCTTTCCTTGTCACGTATATCCTGTCCAGCCGTGCAGCATACCCCTGCCTCACAAAGGTGCTGCACCTCCCACGCCGCCCCCCCCTCTACATCCACCAACCCCACCCCGGTTAACAGGTCCCTCAGAACGCCAGAACAATATCCTGCTCCCCTAGGTTCCACATCCTTGCGGCGTATAACGCAATTCCAGTCCCCTCCCACCACAGCTAATGCTGGAAGCGACCTTAAGTGATACACCAACACTTCACGTACAAACTCATTCTTCACTCGACTGTCCCCCTCCGCCGGACCATAAACACACACAAAAGACATCTTATCTCTTCCCCATGTCCCATCCACTCTTATAACCCTCCCCTCACCCCCCTCCTCACAATGATGTACAGTAAACGGGCTAGCCTCCCTCACCAAAATAGCCACTCCTCCTTTCAATCTCGTTGAGTGTGCCGATATACAGTATACCCCTCAATCATCAACATACAACCCGGCTTGTGGTTGTGCTCTTGCACAAACACTACATCTACACCATACCTAATGAGCATCTCATGAAACCATTCACACTTCCTAGAATTTTTCAGACCATTAACATTTATAGAGAGACTCTTGAATTTGTCAATGGAGGTTTTCCTTTACGTATTGCACCACCTTTATCCCCCTTCCCCTTTATACGCCCTTGATCTTCAATCACCATTCTGTGATCTGCTTTCACATGCCCCTTGCCCCTGGACCCCCCAGGTCCATGCTCAACCACTTCAGCCCAAACCTTTTTGCCCGAACGCTGTGCCGGAGTGAGCACATCCACATCGTCCACGTCCGAGGGCACTGCCGCTCTCTTCCGTGACACTCGAGCCTTTCTCCCCGCCTCCACCTGGAAGCCATCCCCGTGCACTTCCGCCACCACCGTGCCAATTTGCAACCCAGCCTCAACCTGGGTCTCTGACATGCCTCCCCCCCTCTCACCACCTGGAACCCCAGCAGCATCCAGGGCACCCACAAGCCCCTCAACTGTGACCTCTCCTGGGGTCCCTAACAGGTCGTGGAGGACTGAATCAATGGTAGCCTCCACGGCCCTGTCCTCACCCAGTGACACCACATCTTTGGTCTCCGGTGCCTGCCCGGCAGTGCATGTCTCTCTCGGAAGAGTTACACACTCTTCCTCCCTCAAGGCCTCCTCGACCTCCACACTCCAAGCCTTGTTCAAGGAAACCGACTCAGGTCGTGCCAAATCCAACGTCTCAAGGTCCTCTGATGCCTCCTTATGCTGCTCCTTCGCCTGTGTACCCTGTTGTTTAACACACTGCGCAGCAATGTGATCATAGGCACCGCATAATCGACAGGTACGTTGTTGCCCTGCGTAAGTCACCATTACTTGAGTCCTGAAGTCTTCTAGGAAAATATAGGAAGGAAAGGAACCTCCAATGTCCTTTTTTAAGGCAAAAACTTCCTTCAGCATCCCAGAATAAGAAGGGGGGACGATCCTTCCTTTCATTTCCACAATGTCGCCATATGAACAGTCCCAAACATTCTCGAAGAACGGGCACGTAGGTTCTCCTCATTAGCCTCAAAGGGTACATTCTTTTCTTCAACCCACGTATAAAGGCGGTGACACATCATGTCGCCTTACCGTCACTGCAGGATTCACTGGGTACAACAACACAGATCTTGGAAACCTGGCACTATGTTCCTCATATACACTTGCATTGAGAAATTTCCACAAAAATTCAGGTATGGCCCCGTTCAAGGCTACACCATACAGCTCTTCGTTGGCAATGCCGTATGTGTCCCGATGAAGGCAGGTAATAAAACTTAGCAGAGAGGAGCATGCACAAGGCCCCACGCACTCTTTCTATGCCGACAGTGTTTACCTTCTTCTTGCCTGCTGCGCCATTTTGAAAAACCAAGTTGTCCACCGGCGACAGCTAGAGGGCATGCTCAGCTCCACGTCCGCTCCGTCCCAAAGGTTGAGCGACCCACCAAATAAAATATTAGTGCATGGAAAGGTTCCATATAAATATATTAAAATTTTTGGAAATGTTGAATACCATCATAGAAGTCACGGGGAAACCTAAACTCTTATCATATCAACATCCTTAAAAATATATACCGAAGAAATTCGGTTAACTGCCTTAACAACTTTGACTTAGTTTTTTTTCCACACAAACTTGATAAACAACTGACAGAATGTAAAGTGTGCGCTAATTGATACACCTCTAACATAGACTATGATGAAGAACTACAATGACTTGTGACTCTTGACCACTCGGACGCAAACCACCATAATAATATTAATGAATCTTTTGCGCATGACATAAGAGACATGAACTACCGTGGTTCAATGTGTTGATGTAACTTTTCAGACGTCTTTACTGATATTCCAGGTGTTACCTCCACGGTAGTCCATAAGATTGACTTAGTGACGGAACAATCCTATCAAACGGAAATTATACCCAGTTCCAGTTCACCTTGGGGATGCATTTGACCGAGAGGTAGACAAATTATTAAAACTAAAGATCATTGAAACTTCAGTATCTTCATATTGTTCACCAGTAGTCATGGTTAAGAAGGAGGATAATTCATACAGACTTGCTATTGACTTCAGAGGCCTTAATGCTAATAACTCGGTGGGATGCTGAGCCTATGCCCTTAATAGATAGCGATCTACACAAATTTTATGACTCTTCCTTCTTTTCAGAGATTGATATTGCACAGGCATATCATCAAGTAATGTTAGATCCTTCTTCTAAGCAGTACACCGCTTTTCCTACACACCAAGGATTGATGCAGTATAGAACTATGCCCTTGGGTTTTTGGTAACTGCCTGTGCTACCTACGTGAGACTGATGAGAAAGGTCTTGGGTAATATGCCAAATGTTTCAGTTTATTTTGATAACATTTACGTAATGAC
Source organism: Cherax quadricarinatus (assembly GCF_026875155.1). Taxonomy (NCBI): domain Eukaryota; kingdom Metazoa; phylum Arthropoda; class Malacostraca; order Decapoda; family Parastacidae; genus Cherax; species Cherax quadricarinatus. The sequence goes on from NC_069432.1 coordinate 43,662,706, forward strand.
ATCTACGTGGGGCGAACATATCCAAACATTAACATCAGTTTTCCCGTAGGTTACGCTCACATGGCCTCACTGCCAAGCCGAAGAAATGCTTCCTTGGGTATAACAAGATTAGATATCTTAGACTGATACTTTCTAATAACACTCTGCAGCCTCTCCCCAGTAAGATCAAAGCTTTATTAGAATTTAAATTCCCCAAAACCAAGAGCTCATGCGTAGCTTTCTTGGTTCTGTAAATTTTTATGCACGGTTTATCCCGAATCTTGCTGATCTTACAGGCATCTTATCGGACTTCCTTAAAAAGTCTGTGAAGGAACCTCTTGAACTTTCCGACGTAGCTCGGGAAAAGTTTAATGAGATTAAAAGTATCTTTTCGAAAGACCCTATACTTAAGATTCCAGATATTAATAAAAACATTTTGTTTGAGAACTGATGCCTCCAATACTGGCTTAGGTGCGGTATTACTACAATACCATGATGGTACTCCCTTCCCTGTATGCTTCCTAAGCCGGAAACTCCTTCCCACAGAAACAAGATACTCCACAATAGAAAAGGAATGTTTAGCCCTTGTGTGGGGTATCTCCAAACTTAAATTTTATTTACTGGGAAAAGAATTCATTTTAGAAACGGACCACAAACCTTTGATATACCTAGAAACTTTTAAGGGAACCAACAGTCGCCTCTTGAGGTGGGGCATTGGCACTCCAGGCTTTTAAGTTCCATATTTTTTTTTATAATTTATTTAAAACAATACAATACATTTAATAAATAAAAGAACATAGTATCAGTTCTTACCCAGAATTATAAATTACATTGTCAAAATACACATAAACATTTAACTTTGTGCTGACACAAACTGTCCCTCATCCTCTATACATTTTTTTTTTATATTTATTTAAAATACAGTATACATTATACGTGTAAGCAAACATGTTTCGAAACCAATCAACATGTAACAACAAAATTAAAGTACAACATACGTATACACCATCACAAAAGAAAAAGAAACTTCGCACAGGTGTACCAACAACATATCCAGAGAATCTACTTCAGCACACCTTAAACATCTTATGCCAAGTTTTAAAATACAAAACAATTCTTAAAGGTAAAAACCTCACCACATACCATTAAAACCTATACATCCACCCCCCACCAAAGGTACATTTATAAAGTCGTACATATGTGCTCTGGAAGTAAAAGGTACCTCCCCCCCCCCATCAAATACCTACAAAACATTGACATACTATAAGAGCGTAGGATACTACTTACTCTAAGTAACAATTATGAAAACTTTGCCTACATCAAGGATAATATACTCTATTCTCAACAGGGTCAATCCCCCCAAAGACTTTCTTCATACACTAACCCCCCTTTAAAGCTTTATTAAACATCTAACCCCTACGCTCAACACACCTGTCCAACAAGTCTCTAAATTGTTATTTACACAAAATCAAAAAAACATTTTTAAAAAACCTTTAAAAAATACCTTATAACAACAAAAAAATAGAAAAGGGAAAACAACAGCGTGTACTTAAAATATTTAACATTTCCCTACACAAAACATGTCACACGGCCCCTGAAACATTATATTTTTAGGGCCTTAGTACCAAAATACAATCTCGCATAATAAAAAACTGAAACCACGTTACTATTACGCTAGTAAATTTCAAACCTTCTGATAAAAAAAATTGTCTTACAGAATGCACCCCAACAAAAAGGGGAAAAACCCCGACTTTGAACACAATTTTCGATACAGCATATGGCATCCCTTTAGTAACACCATTTAGTATTGCTTTCTATAACCTTTAAAACACTCTCACAATAACGAACAGTCTTTCTCCCCCAAACATAAAAACTTTAAGACTACCTTTTTTTTCCCTTTTATAACCCCAAATGATGTAGTGCCCCAATACATTACGTACATGTACTATCCAAAATCTAAAACAAAAGGGAACACTTTGTGAAAAAAACACCCCCACACCACACTCAAACTCAGGAAAGCAAAATTATCAGTCAAATCCCAGTCACACACTTTAAAAGCCAATCCACAAAATCTCCGCTAAGAAACAGCCCTCGTACCCCTTTACACTTAAATCCCGAAAAACCTTAACTTTAAAAATCCGGTATCCCCCCCATAAACCTGCTCCCACCTTCCCCCCTAAAGATCCCTATTGCGACATTGTTCTATAAATGGGGCCGCTAACACCTTTTTTCTTTCATCCCACCCACTTCCTCAACCCAAAAATTTAAAACATCCCTAACCAAACCCTTTCCCCCCCTCCTCAACCACCTTTTCAACTTAACACCCTTAACACCTTAACCCCTTTCCCCACCCCAAAACCTCTACCCACCTTTAACCATCCCTCACAACTTCTAACAATTCAAAAAACCAGCATGAAAATAGTTTCCAACATCCAAAACGCTTTCACCCCCCCCCTCCCCATTCCATTAATAACAAACCCAACGAAATTCCATTTAAAAAACCCAAACATACCTCCCTTAAAACTTTTAATACGCAATTCCGAAACCCTTTCCAAAACCCCACCTTTAGCCCCCAAAATTAAAAAACAGAGTTTTTTTTTTAAACTAACATAAAGTTTATAGAAAAGGGTAAAAATTTAATTTTTCAAGAAAGGGGTATTCAAAAATTTTGGGCAAAGACCAAATTTCAAAATATGAACCATTTTTTTAAGGGAAAGGATTTTTTTAAGCAAATTTTTTAAAAAATTACATTTAGTTTTTAAAAAAGTAAAAGAGGATTTCCCCATTGCCCAAAAAAAATTCTGAGGTTTGTAAAAAAATTAAATTAAAAACAAATTTTGCATCAAATTTTAAATTTAAAAAAGTTTAATATAGTAGGAACTGGGAATGGGAATATAGTTAACAGTTCTTCAGATAAGAAACTTAATAAATCATCAACAGGAACTTTCGTAACCAAGGAAGTAACATCAAAACTAACCATGTTAAAATCATTTAAGTCAGTCAAGGAGCTTAATTTATCAACCAAGTTTATGTTGTTTTTAACATTAAAGTTAGAAATTTTGCCAACAATAGGGCTGAAAATATCAACAAGCCATTTGGATAATTTATATGAAACTGACCCTGTGGAGCTAATAATTGGTCTGACTGGATTCCCTGGTCTGTGTGTTTTATTAGTCCATACATGTAAGGCAAAGATGGATTAGTGGAAGTAAATTGTTTGACTAATTCATCTTTGCCTTTCAGTAGAAGTTTTATTGTTTTATTGAAATTGCTGTTAACGGTTTCTAGGGGATTTTTCCTAAGTTTAGAATAGGTTTCGGTATCATCTAAGAGATTATTCATTTTTTCTTGGTAATCATTTTCTTTCATAATTACTATTGCATTTATTTTGTCTGCTTTAGTAAGGCGCAAATTTTTATTGTTATTAAGTGTATCATAAGACTTAAAGAATCTCATTGCCTTTTCTAGATGTTTTAATTATTAAGGGTAATAATGAATTCAAATTTAAAATTTACAGAAAACCTACAAATAACTGTTCCTATGTCCACTATTATTCCTCGCATCAAGATAGTCAAACTGTCTGTTTTCTCATCAATGTTTTTGAGAGCTTTACGAATTTGTAGTCCTGAGTTCATAGATGAGGAAATATCCAAAATTTATGAAATAGGTAATGATTTAAAATACCCAAGAAATGTAATTGATAAATCTTTTAAAGTTGCTAGAAATACTTTTTACAATCCAAAAAGGGACAACCAGCCTTATTCAACTAAAAATATGTTGGTTCTCCCTTACCATGAAAACTTGGTTGATATGCCTTCTCTTCTTAAGACTTTTAATATTAAAGTTGTATTCAAAAATCTTGATACAGTAAAAAAAACTTTGATAAAGAATTCCCCCAAAATGCTGATGGATGTGTCTATAAGATTCCTTGTAAAATTTGCGATAAAGTTTATTACGGTCAAACTGGTAAAAATCTCGAACTAAGATTAAAACAACATAAATATAGCATTAGAACTGGACAAGATTCCAATGCTCTATTTATTCATGTAAGAGATTTTAACCATCCAATTGATTTTGAAAAAGTTGAGAAAGTAGTATCAAGCAAGTCATGGTCGACAGGAATATAATTGAATCTTGTTTCATAAAAAGCAGTTTTGACAATAATATGAATATTTCCTTTGGTTTATATAAATTAGATCCATATATAATTAATAGAATTTGGGAAGAATTTAATAATACACTGGACAAATAATTTTTAAATTTTCTTGGGTAGAATAGTTTGTGGGTGAGTTGTGCAAAGGACCTATCCAAGTTGGGTCGGCGCGCGTCAGGTGTTTAACCGTTGTGGATCTGATAGTGAGGTGCTGGCCAGACCCCTTATATAGCTTCCTTGGATGCTTTACTTTCATAGTTCCTTGATAATGTGAGTAGTCACGACACGAAAGCGCTTGGAATTTCTCTATTCTTTCAGAGTGGTTGTTTTGCATATATATATATATATACTATATATATATATATATATATATATATAATATATATATATATATATATATATATATATATATATATATATATTATATATATACATATTATATATTATACTATATATTTATATATATATATATATATATAATATATATTAATATCTATATACTATATATATAATATCATATATATATATATGTGTATAATTATAAATATATATATATATTAACTTATATTTTTGGGCCATCTCTGATTACTTATCTGTTTCTTTGTCTTGTTATTGTCGTGCACACCTTGATACATACATACTTGATACTTTAAGTGAATGTAACTTTCATGTGATAATATCTGGTGTTGAATTAGACAAACGATTAACTTTAAAGGGGTTGGCAAAGGGATGCGTAGTTTTGTTCATGCCATTTGTAAAAGATTATTTCTCGTCCCGACTGTAAACTACTTGTGAAAAATGTCATTGCAGTCAATATTACCTTCATGTTTT
>NC_069432.1:43668168-43687269 GCF_026875155.1 Cherax quadricarinatus
TAAAAACTTACACACATTATTTTCACCTTCATTTGCACATTTGTGCAACGGCAGCCTGCGTGGTCACCATCATTCATACACGCACAAAACAACGCAACTGCACGCACACACAAACAATAAAAAACACTCTTTCAACCTCTTACACTAATTATGAATGCAACAACAAGTGCGGCGCCGCCACACACACACACACACCACACACACACCACACACACACAAAAACACACACACACACCACACACACACACACAATTCTCTCTGTTCCACTGTGGATATATACATGGAGAGAATTTGGGGGGTCAACCCCCCCGGGGGCCCGTCTGAGACCAGACCTCTAAGAATATATATAAACACAATTTGCCCAGAAACACGTATAATAGTTGTGATGAATAGTTTGAAAAACCGACAAGTTGAAGATTGAGACTCTTATGCAGCATTTTGGAAATCTTTATTCAGGAAACTTTTCGCCACACAGTGGCTTCTTCAGTCCAATACAAAGAGGAAGGCGTAAGGAGAGGAGAGAATGAGGTAATCAGTCCCTCAACCTGGAGTCGATGTGTTCAGTCCATCAATCTGTAGAATGTACAGCATAGGGCCGTAGACGTGGCTTATAAACTGTAGGGATGTGAGGTGAAGCAGGCGGAGGCGGGGTCATAGGGGTTTCCACCCACTAGGTCTTCGCCCAAAAGGGTTGAACAAGTGTTGAAAAATTCTTTGTAACAAGATCCCTTGATGCTCCCGTGTCTGTTTTTCAAACCTTCATCACAACTGTCAGACACTGCAGCATCATGGGATCTTGTTACAAAGAATTCTTCAACACTTGTTCAACCTTTGGACGAAGACCTACTTCGACTAGTGGATGGGACCACTATGACCCCGCCTCCGCCTGCTTCACCTCACATCCTAAAAGTATATAAGCCACGTCTACGGCCCTATGCTGTAAATTCTACAAGATTGATGGACTGAACACATCGACTCCAGGTTGAGGGACTGTTACCTCATTTCTCCTTACGCCTTCCTCTTTTTATTGGACTGAAGAAGCCACTGTGTGGCGAAACGTTTCCTGAATTAAAGATTCCATATGCTGCATAAGTGTGCAATCTTCAACTTGTCGGTTTTTCATACCATTCATCACAAACTGTCAGACACATGCAGCATCATGGGATCTTGTATACAAAGAATTCTTCAACACTTGTTCAAACTTTGGGACGAAGTGCTTACTTCGATAGTTAATGGTACCACTATGACCCCGCCTCCGCCTGCTTACCTCAATCAACTACAGTATCATAAGCCACGTCTACGGCCCTATGCTGTACATTCTAAAAGATTGATGGGACTGAACACTTTCGACTCAGGTTTGAGGGACTACTGTTTCCTCATTCTCCCTCCTCTCTTAAGCTTCCTCTTTGTATTGGACTGAGAGAAGCACTGTGTGTGCGAACGTTTCCTGAATAAAGATTCATATGCTGCATAAGTGTCTCACTCTTCACACGTTTTAATACTTAATATCCAACCTGTGTTCATCACATGTGTGCAAACATTCTCTTGGCACTTGTGTACTTGCTACCCAGAATCATGAGACCACACCTCTCATTTAGGATCTGCTCTATAGTATATTAGTAGTGTATAAGTCTGAGGGACCTGCTGGTTCACCAGATTATTAAAAATTTGAGATTAAATTACCTCCTACTTGATAAGAATAGTTTGATTCTTTGGTTTGCGGTTGTTTTGTGATTTGCAGTAATGATTTGTCGATTTTGAGTAATTTTTTGCAGTGTTTTTAGTGATGTGTAGTGATATGTGTTTTCCAGTTTGTATTTAAATTTTATTATAGATTTTAATTAGAATTCTGAATAATCGGGATGTAGAATGCTGTTCAAAGTATTTTCTTGTATCCTTAATGATAAATATGAAGATATAAGAAGTAGCAGTAACGTTGAGGAGAATCTTGTACTGGATATACCAAGAAAAACATCTTGGGAATTATTACATATTTTTTAATTTTTCCGTCTTCACTTCTCTACAACTTCACTATCTTGAGAAAAAATATTCACAAAAACAATTAAAACAAAGAAAGAAAATAGATGTACAAACTGGGGAGAGTCAACTCTCGACAAAAGTGATTGTTGATGTTGATGTTACAACCTGGCCAGTACAACTCTGTTATGTCTTCAATATTGCTGTTTTATGTATTACTGTTATCTTGTTATAATCTTCCCTTATTTTATTGTATTGTTTTGTTTTCTTGTGTGATATTTATGAAGCTGTACTGTTCTGCTGTATGATTACTGTATTTTTCTTATGTGTTACAGTTTTGCTCTTTGTGTTTGGGGTTATGTTACTGTACTGTTTCAGTTTGTGTTGTTTATTGTTATTATGAGGTACTTTTATAGACAGTTCTTATTTATTTATTTTTTTGTGTTTTCCGTTGCACTCGATCAATCACTAATCTTGACATATTCATTCTTGGTATAATCAGCAGGCAATACACAAACACTAATATTTATGTTGTTTTGTATGCAGTCCTTGCATGTTTACAGTAGTAATTTTCTGTGTATCTAGTTACTCCACTGTTAACAAAAGACATAAGAAAGGAGGAACACTGCAAGGAGGTCTGTTGGCCCTACAAGGCAGGTTCCTTTACTATTTATCCCACTAACAAAACATTTGCCCCAACAATTTTCAATGCCACCAATGAAATAAGCTCTGATGTGAAAGTCCACTCAATCCAACCCCTACCACTTCATGTATTTTTATCCAACCTAAATTTGAAAACTACCAACAGTCCTAGCCTCAATAAACCCAACTAGGTAGACTGTTCCACTCATCTACTACCCTATTTCCAACCAATTACTTTCCTACGTCTCTTTCTAAATCTTAACGGATCTAATTTAAATCCATTACTGCGGGTTTCTCCTTGGAGAGGACTCCTCAAGACCTTTTAATATCCCCTTTATTAATACCTATCTCTCACTCTATACACTTCGACAGGTCTCCCCCTCATTCTTTCGTCTAACAAGGAATGTAACTTAAGGAGGTCTTCAATCTTTCTTCAAAGGAAAGATTTATAATGCTAGTTTTTAATTTAGATATCCTACGCTGAATGTTTTCTAACGAATTTATGTCCATTCTGAAATATGGAGACTGAAAATGAGCTGCATAATCTAGGTGAGGCCTACTAATGATGTATAAAGCCTGCAGTATGACCTCTGGACTCTGTTGCTTACATTCTTGATATATATCCTAGTAATCTATTTGCCTTATTACGTTATGCTTAGGCATTGTGGTCTTGGTTTAAGTGTTGCTGGCCTCCATAACCCCCAAGTCCTTTTCGCAATCTGTATGGCTTAAGTTACTACATCATCTTAACTTACAAAGTATAGGGTTATGGGGCACTCCCAAGTTCAGAACACCTTTGCATTTATCTACACTGATCTGCATCTGCCACTTTTTGACCAAGGTAGAGTTTTGTTGAAATCCATCCTGAAAGTTCCATAACATCTTACGTTTCGAATCGTTATCCTACCTATCTTTGTTGTCATCGGCGATTTGCTCTATCACTAGTAATTCCTCATCTAGATCATTGATATATATTATAAATCAAAAACGGGCCCAAGAGATCCTGTGGGAACGCACTTGTTTACCAGCATTCCCACTCGGATTTAACCCCAGGAATGGATAGATGCTGTACCACTACCTATTGCTTCTCTCAAAATGGTTTAGAATTACTTTCAGATTACATTATTTTCCCATGACCACTACCATAATATTTAAAGGGGGTGGACCGGGTATAAGCCAGCTTGAAGGCCTCGGTCAGATGACCAAAAGCTCAACAGCGGGTCTTCATCGATGGACCCGCGTCAGGAAACACTGTTCTGTTTCCTGACGACCTTACCAACCTAACCCTTGACACAGGTGAGGGGTTCTTACACAAACTGGACTCTTCTTTCTTTTTCTTGATTGGGGAATTTAAATGCCGATATTCCAGAGGCGCGTTAAGCATTGTTTCTTGACTTACAGGTAGAAATTAGGAAAGGCATCATCAATCTTTCAGTGGTGATCTTTAAACTTTTAGTCTGATGTGTTTTCTAGAGGAAGCAATCTGTTGAGGTAGGTTAGTAGATAATGGGTTAAGTTAGTTGAAATGAAGTTCATGGTTAGTAGAAGGTTCCGATTTTATTAATAAAATTAGTTTGTGAGGATAATTTACTTTTTCCGGTTCCAATATTTAAAATTAATATTATGTACTTTTATATATGGATATAACAGCCGTGTGCTTCTTGGCCATTATAAAAACTTGTATGTTATGGACTAAGCAAAATAAACTTACTTGCTTACTGTACTTCTTAAAAGGTGCTTTTATGGAAGAATATTAATAAGGTGAAATTGTGTTTTTTCGGAGCGATAATTTCTGAGTGTAGCCATCTGACTCACTTTCAGGACCTTCCATACGATAACTTTATATTTCATCTTGAAGATTAATGTGATTGTGTATTTTATAGGATATTGGTCTCTTAAAGGTATCAATTAAATTTGGGTGCATATGCTATAATTTACCATTTTTATTAATGTGAAGAAATTTGGATTTTATTTTCTACTTGATTTGTGAATGCCTTTTGATTCACTTCAAATATATAATTCTAATCCATCTAAATGCGTTATCAACCTATGGCAGCACTACTGCACTTTCCAATGGCTTGCACTGGAAGGACAGTGGGACTGGGGTTATGGAATACTTGGGATACATTGATCAGATCGGAGCAGAGACTTATATGCAATACTAGTTGAGGATATGTCTCTCCCACTAATGGATTCTTCAGTGAGTTTTTAGTGGCGGAGAGTAAGGTCACCGTCAGTGCAAAGGTACGTTGAGAGGAAGGAAATGGACGGGAGCTGGGCGATGGCTGTGTTCTGCCGCCGGTAAAATTACATAATGCTAACATTTTTGATTTAATGATTCTCCCTATTTTAGGGTTAGGTGGTGCATAGTTAGTGATGAGAGAGAACTTTCAACACCGTCTGCCTTCGACGAAAACGGACTTCTGATGGACTATGTTAGCATTCTGAAAAGTCATGAAATGTCCACAGGAGTTTCGATGAATAGCACAAGGATTGTTCAAGGCATTTCTATGGCAATCGTAGCAGTGTTCAAAGTTCTTTGTGTGGTACTCTTGAGAGTTCCCAACAAATTTTGTCAGACGACCCATAGGGAGAATGTGTGCTGTTTTCGATCACTCTTAAACAATTTCATGTTATATGTTCAAAAACGGATTGTTACTGCAAACAAGACGACGAATTCTCTTCGTGGTGCTTTATGACTATGCAATAGTGATCTTTCTGCTTTATTCCTATAGTCAGTAATAATAAAGGGGAGGGATAATATAGATTGGGAAAGCGTTGCGAATATAACTGCGAATATAACTGAAATGCAAAAGGTCGCTTTGATAGTTGGTTTTATTATACCTGAACTCCAGTTATCCTATTCCATAGAGAACTTAATGGAAGATCTATGTTGTTTAAGAGTTCTACAGTGTTGAGGGTCCTTGGGATGATGCACCAGACATCGTTCAACATTAACCATGTAACACTGCCTTGGTACTTCATTCCTCCTAATCCTCCAGGGCGCCAAAGAGATTTTATATGATCGTTTACGTTCAAATGGTATTTGAATTCTTCTCTCCTACTCTGCAATAATTCCAATCTTGAAAAATCTGTACAGTTATAAAGTTGCATTGAGCTCACATTATCGTGCACATTGCCTTCTGTGTTCAATTTCACTTGTCTATAGTTTCCAGGTTCAATCCCTCTGTATCATAGCTTAAATGTACATGCCTCTGGGCGTCAGAACTCCTACGTTAATAAACTCTCGTTATCCATTAACCGTGGTGTCAACAGATTCCAAGTTCCTAATTATAATAGTTCAATACCCGGGTTTTGAAGCTCCTCTAGCTATTGCGACGCCAAAGCGGAAGGAGTCGAGAACTGCGAGAGAAGAGCGAGAGAGATAGAGAGAGAGAGAGAGAGAGAGAGAGAAAGAGAGAAGGAGAGAGAGAGGAGAGAAGAGAGAGAGATGAGGGAGAGAGAGAGAGAGAGAGAGAGGACGAGAGAGAGAGATTAGGGTGGATGCGGCCGGAAAGAGAGAGAGAGAACTTGTAGCATCATTCATGATGATCATTCCGTAGTCGGAAATTACACTTTTTTTAATGTTTTCGATACTTCTTTATTTTGTGTTGTAACTATTAATTTTCACACACACAGTATAATATTTTGTGTTGTGATGTTCATATGTTATTATGTTTACCTGGAAAAGTGGGCGGGAATGTAAATGCTCTATCAACAACTAGTGTTGTTAAAGCAGTGCCTGACAGGTTGTGCATTAACTTGTATATAGTTCTATGGTTTTCTAATTATGTCCAAGAATCTGTATTTGATAATGCCACTGGATAGGCGAAACGGCTACAATGAAGATAACCAGATGTTGCAACAAGTGTTCTTTAACTTTCTCTTGTCTGTATGGTATTCCTGTTCCTTGCACAACTTGTCAGACCACTGCAACATCATGGTATCTTGATTAGGGACATTACTTGACCTTTTCACGACTTCGACAACTAGGCATCGATTTGCGGAGGACCCTACTTCACTGGGGAATCCGGCCTACCAGTGACTATGCCCTCGTCTGCTACGCGTCCTATTCAACTGACGCCTATATAAGCGCCAGTTCTCTTACCTGTACTTCAGATCTTACAACCACGGTGTTGGTAAACACCACCTCCAAGGATGAGGGACTGATTACCTCACCTTTTGTATATAGTTCTTTCTGTCTTCAAATTATGTCATAGAAACTGTATTGATAAAGCACTGGATGGCGAAACGTCTTCAATAAAAGATAAACCAGATGTTGCACAAGTGTCTTATTTTTCATCTTGTCGGTATGGTCTTAACCTGTTCTTGCACAAAATCTAGTCTTCCGTGAAGGTCGACTTTATTAATGAGATATTTAGTGTGGATGAGAGAGTGTTGTTCCTGAGAAATCGTTAAGAGAAACTTTGGGATTTTAGAGTCAACATAATTTGTTTTGGGAAACAAAAAATACCATTGTGGGAGACACTGTGTGGAAGATGTAGGAAAGTACTAGATTCATTAAAGGAACTTAGGCTAAAGAATTCCTTTATTCTGGTTTATTGGCCCCGCAAAAGATTAGATGATAAAGGGACGAGAGAAAAAATCTGTGTCGTTGGTTAGCGTGGTGTGTGTGTGAATGTATTTGTGTACTTGGAAGTTTTCAGTGGTCTTTCATATAGAAAAATGATGTTTTTTAGCAAAATAGAAAGCTGATAACTTTTTGGTAGCAGATTTCAATGGTGGGAAGACATAGATTGACACACGGGACCCACTTCTTTACCGATTAAAACGTTCACAGGTACACTTATAAAGCTGCATTAGTGAAAAACAAAACAAAAATCAAACTTTAACAACTTAATTGAAACTTAAAATAGAAGTCACGAGTTTATCATAAGTAAACCTCACCTTGGTGGCCGCCGAGTTGGTTTGCAGTTGGTCTTGTCTGGCTGGTCTGCTGTTCCAGGTCTGTTTGGTAGGTGTAATACAGGACGCAGTTTTCTGTGTGGTCCCTCCTGTAATTCCACCCACCTGGACAGTCTCGGCAGTAGACCAGATTAGCAAGACCAAGATACCATCCAACAAGGTTACTGGGGAGGGACAAACACGTACACAACACACCACACACACACACACACACCCGTCCCACCAAACCAACCGCCCACGCAACAACCCACTACCCAAAAACCACGCACCCACCACCCAACAACTCAACCACCCGCCCTCACCTGGGAATGTGAGGAAGGAGTTCATCTGAGGGACACAGGGGACTTCTGGACACCGCGGAACTAGGGGAAAGACACCAAAAACAACGGGAGTGGGACATCAGGGTGGCCACGGATGGAGTGGAAAACAAACCACACCTGACTATGACCACACCCCACCTGGATCACACACACCCGTCCATCCAACCCCACCCACCCAACAACCACACCCAGCCACCCGCCCCACCTGGGAAAAGTGAGGAGGGAGTTCATCTGAGGGGACAAGGTTGGACTTCGGACAAACGGACTAGGAAAGCACAAGACAACCCGGGAGTGGGAAATGTGGAAGGGTTTGACTTCTGGGGGCCACGGCTGGAGACCTGGAAAACATAAACCACATGATTTACCTCACCACCCATGATCCCACACACACACACACACACACACACACCACCGCCCACCCAAAAACCACCACCCAACCACCCACATACACAAAAAAAAACAAGCTAGCACCCGCCCACCTGGGAAAGTGAGGAAGGGAGTTTCATTTGAGGGACAAAGGTGGACTTCTGGACACACGGAATAGGGGAAAGCACCAAAAACCGAAAAAAAAAAAAACCATAAATCACAGTGACTATGACCACTCCTCACTATGGCCCTCACCTATGAATCAGACCTGACTATGACCTCCATATGATCACATCTACGATCCATGATCCACACCTGGGAATTCATCTGAGGGGACACAGATGGACTTCTGGACTTCTGGAAAGGTTGACATCCGGGGGCCCACGGATGGAGACCTGGAAACAAACCACACCTGACCATGATCACACCCGCCCATCCAACCACCCGGAAACATAAACCATGAACCATAAACCACACCTGACTATTACCACACCTAACTATGACCACACCTCACCATGATCCACACCTCACCATGATCCACACCTCACCATGATCCACACCTCACCATGATCCACACCTCACCATGATCCACACCTCACCATGATCCACACCTCACCATGATCCACACCTCACCATGATCCACACCTCACTAAAACTAAACTAAAGAAACTAAACTAAAGAAAGCACCAAAACAACTGGATGTACACAAACATCTAGTAACTCCAAACCCCAGGTCCTCACCATAAACAGTAAATTAGTTTATGGCGCATCAATGTTACAGACACTTGAAAAAAACAATAAGTTGATTTAACCATATCTGGTTAGACACTGCGACTCATTTTTAATCAGAAGAGACATTCTCCAGTTATTTCAAACAAACACATCGTCACTAAAGTTGACTAGAAGAAGCATTTTCCAGTTATTGCACAGAATCCAAAATAATGCAACGTTTCCATCTATTTCATGCAATGCATCATTGAAGATTGATGCAGTTAACAATTTTTATATTTAAAGCAGTGGAAATTTTAATTCTGTATGGAATGTACGACTTCAATGGCATTAATGGGTTATTTTCAAATTCGAAAAAAGCTAGGGGACAATAAGTCCAGTTACCTGGATCAAGAGCCCCTCACCAGCATAAGGGCAAAATAATGGAATTAGTTGAAATAACAATGTAACAATCTAAGTTGAAAGTTTAGCTGAGGAACTTGTCTCCACCTATCACACAGAAAGCAATCAAGGAATTGCTTATGTATCATTGTACATAGGGTGGGATGGGGAAGATACTAATTAAATAAGCAAGAGTAAATAAGAACATAACATAAAAAAGGAGGAACACTGCAACAGGCCTACTGGCCTGTGCGAGGCAGGTCCAATTCTCCCACCAGCTTAAGCCAATGCCTTGACCTAGTGAGGAGCACGGCATCCGACCTAGTAGCATTGGGGCAAGCTAGTCAGGTCCAACTCTTACCCACCCACACCCACTCATGTATTTATCCAAAACCTATTTTTAAAACTACACAAGGTCTTAACTTCTATGCGGTACCTCACGCATTTGTTTCCACTCACAAACCAGTGCTTTCCTGAATCTGAAATTTTTCCGTTTAAAACATTTCTGCGAGTCCTGTCTAAGTTAGATATTTTTAGCACGCTGAAACATCCACTTTATTAATCCTGTTTTCCATTTATACAACCCTAATTCTACGCCCTTTCTGGAGAGTGCAGATTCAGGTGGACCAAAACTGCGCGCAAATCTAAATGAAGCCTAACGAAAGATATATGGAATATGAAGAACCAAACCCTGAGGACTTCCATTATTTTATCTTCCTTTATGAACCAAGAATTCTGTTAATTTTTTATCGCGAACACTATGCGGTGTATCTTGGGAGCTTCTATAGGAAGTTGTGAGGGAGGCTGTATTTGATCTTCTTTCCTGGGTCTGGGATCACCCCCTCTCCTGCTGTCTTCTCCATCCACTCTCCTTTCCCTCCTTTCGCCTTTGTAACCATCTCTCTCAGTTTCTGCCTTTCTTCTTGTGTTTCTGTCGCTGGTCGAGATACAACCTTCCTGTATGCCGGCATGTCTCTTATCGTGCTTTCCTTCCTGCAGGATCCTGGTCCGAGGTCCGCTTCTGCTTGAAGTCACTCTCACTGCCAGGGTTTATTTTTTCATCACAAACCCCCCTCTTCTCTCGAAAATTTTCCAGCTGGGTCATGTCGTTCTGTCGCCGAGCTTTCATGATGCTTTCAATTGCTTTTGTTCCCCTTGTTTCTTGCTTCATATGTTTTCCCCTTTAACTTCCTGTATGCCCATATCACAAAGATTGAAAACCCTCACCCTTTCATTCTCCCACTGCATATCCCTTGTAATCCCCTCATTTAATTTGGTTTCCTCCACAGCAGCTTTCCTTCTCAGTTTCACCTGGCTATGTACTTGGGCTCAGTGGCACTGTGATTTTCCATTCTCGGCTTTTCCATGGGCTCTGTTTGTGTCTGTTAGGGCCTGTCGCCCTCGCACATAAAGCTTAGCTCTTTCTCACTGCTACAGTCTCCTCTGATAGAGCTTCCTTCCTTGCAGTTGTGCCCATTCTTTCCCCTAAAGTCACCCTTATTTGTGGCTGAGGTAGCAGTCCTCTGTTGTCAATCCCAAAATTTCCTTTAGTTTTCTTTAGTTAGGCGTTTCAGTTTTTCAATCCTCTTCTAAACTCTGTATGCTAGCTTCTGCTGCTTTTGACATGCACCTCCCACTTCCTGCTTTCCCATATCTATCCTCTCTTCCATTCTCAATGCTAAGTTCTTCTTTACTAGTGTTCTTTTCAAATCATGATCCCCTTTTTTATGAGCTCTGCTTGCCCAATCTCCTTTGCAGTTTCTTTCGCTCCTCCTGCCCGTGGTTTTTTCTGTTGGCTCTCTGGCAACCCATTTTTGTTTTATCCTGATTGCCTTCAGAGTGCGAAACCTATGTAGTTTCTGTATGTTAGGTTAGTAGTGTTGTATGTCAAAGTGTGGAGAACTGTGGCCATGGGGGGAGAGGAATTGGGGAGGGGTGGGGTAGGGTTAGGTGAACGGGGAGGGGAGAGTGATCGAGGGGAGGGGAGGGATCAGGGGAAGTATGAGATGTCGGTGGGGGAGGGGGGAGTGTATAGTGTGAGCAGGATATGAGGTGAGTGTGTGTGTGTGTGTGTTAGTGTGTGTGTGTGTGATGTGTTGTGTGTGTGGTGTGGTGTGTTGTGTGTGTGTGTGTGTAATTTTGTTGTAATTTTTGTTGTGGAATTATGTGAGGTTTATTATTATTGAAAGGTAGGTGGCTTGTGCGTTGTAATGTAATTCTCAGTGGTCCTTGGCTGCCCACAACTTCTTGTGACCTGACCCCCAACCTCCCTGGGACTTACCGGCACTAACTTAGTGTGTGTGTTGTGTGTGTGTTGTGTGTGTGTGTGTGTGTGTGGTGTGTGTGTGTGTTTGTGTGTGTGTGTGTGTTGTGTGTATGTGTGTGTGTGTGTGTGTGTGTGTGTTTGGTTATATATGTGTGTGTGTTGTGTGGTTTGTGTATGTAGGTGTATATATGTGTGTGTAAAGTGTGTGTGTGTGTGTGGGGGGTTGTGTGTGTGTGTATTGTGTGTGTGTATGTGTGTGTGTGTGTGTGTGTTTTGTGTGTGGTGTATAAGGGTGTGTGTGTGTGTGTGTGTTTGTGTATGTTGTGTATAATATGTGTGTGTATATGTGTGTGGTGTGTGTGTTGTGACTGGGTGTGTGTGAGTGTGTGTGTGTGTGTGTGTGTGTGTGTGTGGGTGGTGTTTTGTTATGTGTGTGTAATATATGTGTGTGTGTGGGTATGTGTTGTGTGTGTGACTGTGGTGTTGTGTCTGTGGTGTGGCGTGTGTGTGTGTGTGTGTGGTGTGTGGTGTGTGTGTGTGAATTTGAGTGTGTGTGTGCCTGTGTGTGAGTATGTGTGTTTGTGTGTGGGTGAGTGTTGTGTGTTTGTATACACACACACACACACACACACCACACACACACACACACACACACACACACACACACAACACTCACGATAATCACAAGTTTATTTTACTATCCTTGTCATAGATAAGAGTGGTTCATAGTGAGTGTGGCCATTGTGAGGTGTTTCATAGTGAGGTGTTGTAATAGTGAGGTGGTGTCATAGTGAGGTGAGGTCATAGTGAGGTGTGGGTCATAGTGAGGTGTTGGTCATAGTGAGGTGGGTCATAGTGAGGTGTGGTCATAGTTGAGGTGTGGTCATAGTGAGATTTGATCAAGTG
Source organism: Cherax quadricarinatus (assembly GCF_026875155.1). Classification (NCBI taxonomy): domain Eukaryota; kingdom Metazoa; phylum Arthropoda; class Malacostraca; order Decapoda; family Parastacidae; genus Cherax; species Cherax quadricarinatus. The sequence continues at coordinate 43,680,682 of NC_069432.1, forward strand.
AGGTGTGGGTCGATTGTAGGGTGTGGTCATAGTGAGGTGTGGTCATAGGTGAGGTGTTGTCATAGTGAGGTGTGGTTCATATGGGTGTGTTCATAGTGAGGTGTGCTCATAGTTATGTGTGGTTCATAGTGAGGTGTGGTCATATGAGGTGAGGTTCACACACACATAGTGAGGTGAGCGTCCTAGTGAGGTGTTGTCCATAGTGAAGGTGGGGTCATAGTGAGAGGTGTTGTCATAGTGAGGTGTGGTCATAGTGAGGTGTGGTCATAGTGATTGAGGTCATAGTGAGGTGTTGTCATAGTGAGGTTTGGTCATAGTGAGGTGTGGTCATAGTGAGATGTGATCATAGTGAGGTGTGGTCATTGTGAGGTGTGGTCATAGTGAGGTGTGGTCATAGTGAGGTGTTGTCATAGTGAGGTGTTTCATAGTGAGGTGTTTGTCATAGTGAGGTGGTGTTCAATAGTGAGGTGTGTCATAGTGAGGTGTGGTCCATAGTGAGGTGTGGTCATAGTGAGTGTGGTCCATAGTGAGGTGTGGTCATAGTGAGGTGTGGTCATAGTAGGTTGGTCATAGTGAGGTGTGGGTCATAGTGAGGTGTGGTCATAGTGAGTGTGGTCATAGTGAGGGTGTTTGTCATAGTGAGGTGTTGTCATAGTGAGGTGTTTGTCATAGTGAGGTGTGGGTCATAGTGAGGTTGGTCTAGTGAGGTGTGGTCATAGTGGCGATGTTGAATCATAGTGGGAGGTGTGAGTCATTGTAGGTGTGGTCATATGAGGTGTGGTCATAGTGAGGGGTTGTCATAGTGAGGTGTTTCATATAGTGAGGTGTGGTCATAGTGAGGTGTGGTCCCATAAGTGAGGTGTGGTCATAGTGAGGGTGTGGTCATAGTGAGTTGGTGGTCATAGTGAGTTTGGGTCGTAGTGAGGTGTGGTCATAGTGTGTGTGGTCATAGTGAGGTTGGTCATAGTGGAGGTGTGGTCATAGTGAGGTGTGGGTCATAGTGAGGTTGAGGTCATAGTGAGGTGGTGTGTCATAGTGAGGTGTGATCATAGTGAGGTGTGGTCATAGTGGGTGTGGTCATAGTGAGTGGTGGTCATAGTGAGGTTTTGTCATAGTGAAATGGTGGTCATAGTGTGGTGTGGTCATAGTGAGGTGTGATCAAGTGAGGGCTGTCATAGTGAGTGTTGTCATAGTGAAGGTGCTGTCCATGTGAGGTGTTGTCATAGTGAGGTGTGTCATAGTGAGGTGTGGTCATAGTGAGGTGTTGTGCATAGTGAGGTGTGGTTCATAGTGAGGTGTGGTCAGTAGTGTAGAGTAAACGCTTTGGTGCTCCCCCTCGCCCCCCCCCTGCGCCCCCCCCCAAAAAAAAGATTACCTAATGAATTTCTGCCTCTCATTCCCCTCAAAGTTATATCTAGCATGTTCGTGACCCTCAGGATTATATCTAAGCTATGTCGTGGACCCTCTGATTATACTAGCAATGTCGTGGACCCCCTCAGGATTATATCTATCTATGTCCGTGGACCCTCAGGATTATATCTAGCTATGTCGTGGACCACTCAGATTATATCTAGCTATGTCGTGGACCCCTCAGGATTATATCATAGCTATGTCGTGGACCCTCAGGATTAAATCTACTATGTCGTGGACCCTCAGGATTATATCTAGCTATGTCTGGACCCTCAGGATTATATCTAGCTATGGCGTGGCACACCTCAGTATTATATCCTAGCTTATTCGTGGACCCTCAGGATATATCTAGCTAGGTCGTGGACCCTCAGGATTATATCTAGCTAGGTCGTGGACGCCTCAGGATTATATCTAGCTAGATGTCGTGGACCCTCAGGATTATATCTAGCTTATGCGTGCACCTCCGGATTATATCTAGCTATGTCGTGGACCCTCAGGATTATAATCTAGCTATGTCGCGGACGCCTCAGGATTATATCGACTTATGTCGTGACCTTCTGATTATATCAGCTATGTCTTGACACCTCAGGATTATATCTAGCTATGTCGTGGACCCTCAGATAATATCTAGCTATGTTCGTGACCTCAGGATTATATCTAGCTAGTCCCGTGGACCCTCAGGATTATATCTAGCTATGTCGTGGGACCCTCAGGATTTTATCTAGCTATGTCGTGGACGCCCAGGATTATATCTAGCCTATGTCGTGGGACCCTCTGGATATATCTAGCTATGTCCGTGGACCCTCAGGATTTATATCCTTGCTAATGTCGTGGACCATCAGGTTTATATCTAGCCTTTGTCGTTGACCCTGCAGGATTATATCTACTATGTCTGCACCCTCAGATTATATCTACTATAGTCGTGGACCCTCAGGATTATATCTAGCTATGTCGTGAACTCCTGAGGATTAATAACTATCTATGTCGTTGGACCGCTTCAGAATATATCTAGCTATGTCGTGGAACGAAGGAGGGGGACTGTATGGCGTCTAAGCTATGTCGTGGACCCTCAGGATTATATCTAGCTTGTCGGGGGGGTTTGGGACCCTCTTTATATAATAGTACTCTAGCTATGTCGTGAACCCTCAGACATGATTATATTTAGCTATGTCGTGGGAACCCTCTGGATTATATATATCTATATCGTGGACCCTCAGGTTTATAATCTAGCTATGTCGTGGATCCCTCTGGATTAATATCGCAAATATCAGGTGTCATCGCCGCTCAGTTTATATCTAGATGTCGCATAGGACCTCAGGCTGTTCTTCTAGTATCTATGTCGTGGACCCTCAGGTTATAATTTGGATATGTTCGTGGATCCTCCCGGATATATCTAAGCTATATCGTGGATCCTCAGGTTTATATCTCGCTAGTCGTGGACCCTCAGGTTATATCTAGCTATGCGTGATCCTCAGGTGTTTCTGGCTATGTTCGTGGCCCTCAGGTTATATCTCGCTAAGTCCGTGAACCCTCGGGTTATATCTCGCTATATGTCATGAACCCTCAAGGCTTAATATCTCGCTATGTCATTGACCCTCTGGCTATATCTCGCTGGATACGTGGACGCCCCAGTTCCATATCTCCGCTATGTTCGTGGACACTCAGGTTATATCCTTGCTGATGGTCGTGTACCCTTTGCCCCCCCCGGCTATATCTCAGCTATGGTCGTGACCCTCAGGTATATCACGCTAGTCGTGGACCCTCAGGTTATATCTGGATATTCGTGGATCCTCAGTTATAACTACTATGGTCGTGGATTCCTCAGGTTATATCTAGTTATGTCGTGGATCCTTTGGTTTATATCTCGCTAATGTCGTTGACCCTCAGGTTATTTCGTTCGCTTTGTCGTGAACCATCCGGTTATTCTCGCTAATGCTCGTGGACCCTCAGGCTATATCCGCTATGTCACGTGGACCTCCAGGCTAAATCTCGCTATGTCGTCGACCCTCAGTCTGGTATCTCGCTATGTCGTTGAGCCCTCAGTTCTATATCCGCTAGTCGGGACCCTCAGTGTATATCTTGCGTATGTCGTGGCCGTCAGGTTATATCTCGCTATTCGTGGACCCTCAGCTATATCTCTGGCTATATCGTGGACCCTCAGTTATATCTCGCTATGTCCGTGGACCCTCAGGTTATATCTCGCTATGTCGTGGACCCTCAGGCTCTTATCGCTAATGTCGTGGCCCCTCAAGGATATGTCTCCTATGTCGTGGATCCTCAGGATATCTCGCTGTATGTCTGGATCGTCAAGATATATACTCGCTATGTCGTGGACTCCTCCAATCACGCTATGCAACACGACTTCAATTCCTCTGACAAGACTGCAATCAACAAATTTAATTTTTATTTTCTTCTCAAAGTTATATTTAAGTACTTAAATTTTGGCAGAGTGTCTCAGAACTGTATAGGTCTTTTTCCCTAGTGTCAAGGTTTTTAAATATGAAAAATAGTCCCTATTTCCTCGGATCAAAACTGCGTCATCAGGATTTTGTTTTTATATTATTTCAGACTCGAAGTAACTGAAATGTGGCGTTTGTAGGTCCCTATAGTTTATTACTCTAGTTAACATTTTATTTAAGGGGCGGATCGGGCATTACATAATGGGCCGGTTCCAAGGTTTCCCGCGCGCGGAGCAAAAAAAAAATTTGAAAATTATGAAAACTGAGTTATTGTTACCAAAAAATAGCTGAACTTTCTGGCTACACGTTGGTATAATTATTATCCTTGTACGATGTTTCCAAAAGGAATTACAGCCATTTATAACAGGCATGGTGACAGCGCTGACGCAAATATTGCGTAAGAAGCGCTGACTCAGCTTTGTTGACGTTTTTGTTACGTTTTCCCCCGTGTTATTTTGATCGTTTTCGTACATCTTTATGTCTAATATAATACAAATTCACCATCTGAGATCATGCCAGAGTGGGCGGAGATAATATGGTCAAGGAACCAATCGGGAACCCCTGGGAATAGTGCATAAAATGGCCGACACCTCCAGCCAAAAAAAATATTCAATACCCCGCTAATATCAATTATAAGGCTTATTTATCTATCACAATTGATCTATTATGATATAATGCAATTAATAAAGCTTTAAAACCATAAAAAGTACACCTCAAAAAAAGTATATAGCATAATATGACCCCCCAAAGGGAATAAATTTCTATCGATATTTCCCTGAAGGTGAAGAGAGGATCCCCCCTCTTCATCATTTGATGAGAGAAACGTATTTACAATGGTTAACTGTAATAAACACTCGTAGGCCGCGGAAAAAAAAGTGTAAAATAAAGCGAATTTTTCGGGGAAAAAAATTTTTTCCCCGGGCAGCGGGGGTGCCGCGCGCTTCGGCCTATATCTCGAAAGTAAGTTATTTACCTATTTATGGATCCCCTATCCTTATTTATGAATGAATTGACTTTGATTTTCACACAAACATAGAAGAATGATTGCTTTACAAAATGTCAGAAGCGTTTCTGAAGTATCCCAAATATTTTCAGATTTGTTGTGGGAAAACAAGACCGACATCTTCCAAAATGTAAAAAAAAGTTATGAAACTTTATTTTTTTTAGCATGAAGATAAGATTTATTATATAATGCGGACTTACATATGATGGAATTAGAAGTGTTCTATCAGCAGAAAATGTCAAAACCATTTTTTCCAATTACCATGAGTACTTGAGTTTCTGCCAAATGTAATTTTTCGTAAATTTTGCATATTTCATTTTCCCTTTTTTGGGCCCATATTTTTGAAACTTCAGCACAGGAGGTTTTATATAAGCTTCTAATAGTACACCAAAAATGAATGTAATCGGTTCATAAATAAAGACGTCAAATTTATTTTCCCCGGTCGCCCCTGGGGTCCCAAAGTTGATCCCTCAAGGTGATAAGCTACAGCTCTTGGTCTCATAGTTTAACAAAGGTAAGCTCCTGGACCCAACGGGGTAAAATTACCTAGGATAACCCTACCCAAAGGGGTAACAAGTGTTACAGCTCTTGACCCCTTTGAGAAAAGCTAAAAGCTCGGGTCCAGCATTTTAGAGGTGTGCCTATCAAACAATGGGTAAATAATAATCTATAGAGCTTTTACAATTTTATTCATTAATCTCTTACTAGTAAAAAAACATAAAATACAGTATATACATTGTACAAATGTTTTTCATTAATATATAAGTGAGTGTAACCAGCGTTTATTCTTACTCTTGCTGCTACTGTTTTTTCTATAACATGTAAAACGCTGGGCGTTTTGCATACTGTCGTCAGAGTCGACCGATGGTGACACCATATTGAATGATGTGGGGGGGAGGGGGAAGTGATGGTGTTACAGCACAATACTTTATGAAGGTAATGTTGAGAGCAAGTGATGGTGAAGCGTCGGTCCTGCGTCTCTTATTATCCTGCTGGAATTTCCTGATGAACTTTCTTCTCTGGAATTGAACATAAAATAGTCTTCACCGCCCCACGTGCATGTGTTGCAATAACTTCTCTGATATATAAGAGTGGGTAGCAGTCTCTCTATAGGTGTGGGTACTGGTCTCTCTACAGGTGTGTGGGTACTGGTTTTTTTACTTGGGGCTTTTTCTACAGGTGTGGGTACTGGTCTCTCTACAGGTGTGGGTGCTGGTCTCTCTACAGGTGTGGGTACTGGTCTCTCTACAGGTGTGGGTACTGGTCTCTCTACAGGTGTGGGTACTGGTCTCTCTACAGGTGTGGGTGCTGGTCCTTACGTGTGGTGCTGGTTCTTAGCTATGACAATGCTGGAGTCACTTTCAAAATCAGACATGAAAAGTCTCCAGGTTTCCAACCTTGGGCCCCTTGATGTCAACCCGTTAATAATTATCACTCCCTCAGATGAACTCAGACGCACGCACGCACGCACGCACATGCACACACACGCGCATACACACGCACATGCACACACACGCGCATACAAACAACACGCGCATACACACACACGCGCATACACACACACGCGCATACACACACACACACACACACACACACACACACACACACACACACACAAAACACGCAAACACACCAACACACACACACACACCCCACACACCCCACACACACACACACACACACACACACACACACACACACACACACCCCACAACC
>NC_069432.1:43687769-43731905 GCF_026875155.1 Cherax quadricarinatus
CCAGGCCCAAAGGTCCAGGAGCCCACCGTGCCCCTCGTTTTTTCCCCTTCCCACTTTCCCGGGGGTCTCCCTTGCAACCAGTATCTCCTTTTTTCCCCAGGAGTCGCCTCAGATATTCCCCCCCTTCCCTTCCCCATTTCCCCCAAGGTGCTCTCGCCTTTCCCAGGTCCATGTGTCCAGGATCCATCTGTGTCCCCTCAGATGTTCTCCCTTCCCCACTTTCCCAGGGTCTGCCTTAGCAACCAGTATCTCCTTCTTTCCAGGAGGTTTCCGCCTAAGATATCCCCACCCCTTCTCTTCCCCACTTCCCCAAGATGCTTCGCCTTTCTCAGGTCCATGTGTCCAGGAGTCATCGTGTTTTGTCCCCTCAGATGTTCTCCCTTCCCCACTTTCCAGGGTCTGCCTTAGCAACCAGTATCTCCTTCTTTCCCAGGAGTCCGCCTCAGATAATCTCCCCCTTCCCGTTACCACTTCCCCCAGGTGCTTCTCCGCCTATCCCAGGTTCCATGTGTCCAGGAGGAGTCCATCCGTTGTCCCCTCAGATGTTCTCCTTCCCCACTTTCCAGGTGTCTGCCTTAGCAAAACAAAGTATCTCCTCGTTCAGGAGTCCGCCTCAGATATCCCCCCTCCCTTCCCCACTTCCCCAAGGTGCTCTCGCCTTCCCAGGTCCATGTGTTCCAGGAGTCCCATCCGTGTTTCCCTCCAGATGTTCTCCCTTCCCCACTTTCCCAGGGTCTTGCCTTGCAATCAGTATCTCCTTCTTTCCAGGATTCCGCCTCAGATATTCCCTCCCTCTCCCTTCCCCTCTTCCCAAGGTGCCTCGCATTTCCCAGGTCCATGTTGCCAGGAGTCCAGTCCGTTGTCCCTCAGATGTTCTCCCTCCCCACGTTCCAGGGTTCTGCCTTAGCAAACCTGTATCTTCTGTCTTTCCAGGGTCCGCCTCAGATATTCCCCCCCTTTCCTTCCCCACTTCCCCAAGGTGCTCTCGCCTTTCCCAGGTCCATGTGTCCAGGAGTCTATCCGTGTCCCCTCAGATGTTCTCATTTCCCCACTTTCCCAGGATCTGCCTTAGCAACCAGTATCTCCTTCTTTCCCAGGGGTCCGCCTCAGATATTCCCCCCACCTTCCCTTCCCCACTTCCCCAAGGTGCTCTCGCCTTTCCGAGGTCCATGTGTCCAGGAGTGCATCCGTGTCCCCTCAGATGTTCTCCCTTCCACACTTTCCCAGGGTCTGCCTTACCAACCAGTATTCCTTTCTTTCACAGGAGTCCGCCTCCAGATATCCCACCCTTCCCTTCCCACTTCCCCAAGGTGATCTCGCCTTTCCAGGTCCATGTGTCAGGAAGTGCATCCGTGTCCACTCAGATGTTCTCCCCTTCCACACTTTCCAGGGTCTGCCTTACCAACCAGTATCTCCTTCTTTCCCAGGAGTCCGCCTCAGATATCCCCCCCCTTCTCTTCCCCACTTCCCCAAGATGCTCTCGCCTTTCTCAGGTCCATGTGTCCAGGAGTCCATCCGTGTCCCCTCAGATGTTCTCCCTTCCCCACTTTCCCAGGGTCTGCCTTAGCAACCAGTATCTCCTTCTTTTCCAGGGGTCCGCCTCAGATATTCCCCCCACCTTCCCTTCCCCACTTCCCCAAGGTGCTCTCGCCTTTCCCAGGTCCAAGTGTCCAGGAGTCCATCCGTGTCCCCTCAGATGTTTTCCCTTCCCCACTTTCCCAGGGTCTGCCTTAGCAACCAGTATCTCCTTCTTTCCCAGGAGTCCGCCTCAGATATTCCCTCCCTTCCCTTCCCCACTTCCCCAAGGTGCTCTCGCCTTTCCCAGGTCCATGTGTCCAGGATCCATCTGTGTCCCCTCAGATGTTCTCCCTTCCCCACTTTCCCAGGGTCTGCCTTAGCAACCAGTATCTCCTTCTTTCCCAGGAGTCCGCCTCAGATAATCCCCCCCTTCCCGTTACCACTTCCCCAAGGTGCTCTCGCCTTTCCCAGGTCCATGTGTCCAGGAGTCCATCCGTGTCCCCTCAGATGTTCTCCCTTCCCCACTTTCCCAGGGTCTGCCTTAGCAAACAGTAATCTCCTTCTTTCCCAGGAGTCGCCTCAGTATTCTCCCACCCTTTTCCCCTTCCCACTTCCCCAAGGTGCTCTCGCCTTTCCAGGTCCATGGTGCTCCAGGAGTCTATCCGCTTGTCCCCTCAGATGTTCTCCCTTCTCCACTTTCCAGGGTTCTGCCTTAGCAAACCAGTATCTCCTATTTCCCAAGAGTCCGCCTCAGATATTCCCCCCTTCCCTTCCCCACTTCCCCAAGGTGCTCTCGCCTTTCCCAGGTCCATGTGTCCAGGAATCCATCCGTGTCCCCTCAGATGTTCTCCCTTCCCCACTTTCCCAGGGTCTGCCTTAGAAACCACTGTATCCTCCTTCTTTCCCAGGAGTCCGCCCTCAGATATCCCCCACCCTTTCTCCCCACTCCACAAGATGCACTCGCCTTTCTCAGGTCCATGTGGTCAGGAGTCATCCGTTGTCCCTCAGTGTTCTCCCTTCCCCACTTTCCCAGGGTCTGCCTTAGCAACCAGTATCTCCTTCTTTCCCAGGAGTCCGCCTCAGATAATCCTCCCCTTCCCGTTACCACTTCCCCAAGGTGCTCTCGCCTTTCCCAGGTCCATGTGTCCAGGAGTCCATCCGTGTCCCCTCAGATGTTCTCCCTTCCCCACTTTCCCAGGGTCTGCCTTAGCAACAAGTATCTCCTTCTTTCCCAGGAGTCCGCCTCAGATATCCCCCCCTTCCCTTCCCCACTTCCCCAAGGTGCTCTCGCCTTTCCCAGGTCCATGTGTCCAGGAGTCCATCCGTGTTCCCTCAGATGTTCTCCCTTCCCCACTTTCCCAGGGTCTGCCTTAGCAACCAGTATCTCCTTCTTTCCCAAGAGTCCGCCTCAGATATTCCCTTACTTCCCTTCCCCACTTCCCCAAGGTGCTCTCGCATTTCCCAGGTCCATGTGCCAGGAGTCTATCCGTGTCCCCTCAGATGTTCTCATTCCCCACTTTCCGGGATCTGCCTTTGCAACCAGTATCTCCTTCTTTCCCAGGGGTCCGCCTCAGATATTCCCCCCACCTTCCCTTCCCCACTTCCCCAAGGTGCTCTCGCCTTTCCCAGGTCCATGTGTCCAGGAGTGCATCCGTGTCCCCTCAGATGTTCTCCCTTCCACACTTTCCCAGGGTCTGCCTTACCAACCAGTATCTCCTTCTTTCCCAGGAGTCCGCCTCAGATATCCCCCCCCTTCTCTTCCCCACTTCCCCAAGATGCTCTCGCCTTTCTCAGGTAAATGTGTCCAGGAGTCCATCCGTGTCCCTCAGATGTTCTCCCTTCCCCACTTTCCGGGTCTGCCTACTCAACCAGTATTCTCCTTCTTCCCGGGGTCCGGTCCTCAGATATTCCCCCACCTTCCCTTCCCCCACTTCCCCAAGGTCTGCTCTCGCCTTTCCAGGTCTCCATGTGTCCAGGAAAGTCCATCGTTGTGTCCCTCAGTGTTTTCCCTTCCCACTTTCCAGGGTCTGCTTAGCAAACAGTAATCTCCTTCTTTCCCAGGAGTCGCCTCAGATATTCCATCCCTTCCCTTCCCCACCTTCCCCAAGGTGCTCCGCCTTTCCCAGGACCATGGTACAGGTTCCATCTGTGTCCCTCAGATGTTCTACCCTTCCCCACTTTCCCAGGAGTCAGCCTCAGCAAACCCCTTATCTCCTTCTTTCCCAGAAGTCGTCCCCATATATTACCCCCCTTCCCCACTTCCCCAAGATGCTCTCGCCTTTCTCAGGGTCCATGTGTCCAGGAGCCATCCGTGTCCTCAGATGTTACTCCCTTCCCACTTTCCCTAGGTCTGCCTTAGCAACCCGTATCTCCTTCTTTCCCAGGAAGTTCCGCCTCAAGCATAATCCCCCCCTTCCCGTTTTTTTACCACTTCCCAAGGTGCTTCGCCTTTCCAGGTCCATGTGTCCAGGATCCATCCGTTGTCCCTCAGATGTTCTCCCTTCCCCACTTTCCCAGGGTCTGCCTTAGCAACCAGTATCTCCTTCTTTCCCAGGAGTCCGCCTCAGATATTCCCCCACCCTTCCCTTCCCCACTTCCCCAAGGTGCTCTCGCCTTTCCCAGGTCCATGTGTCCAGGAGTCTATCCGTGTCCCCTCAGATGTTCTCCCTTCTCCACTTTCCCAGGGTCTGCCTTAGCAACCAGTATCTCCTTCTTTCCCAAGAGTCCGCCTCAGATATTCCCCCCTTCCCTTCCCCACTTCCCCAAGGTGCTCTCGCCTTTCCCAGGTCATGTGTCTCGCCTTTCCAGGTCCAGTGTCCAGGATCCATCTGTGTCCCCTCAGATGTTTCTTCCCCCTTCCCCACTTTCCCAGGGTCTTGCTCAGCAACCAGAACTCCTTCTTTCCAGAAGTCCGTCCCAGATATTCCCCCACTTCCCACTTCCCCAAATGATGCTCTCGGCCTTTCTCAGGTCCATGTGTTACAGGAGACCATCCGTTGTGTACCCGTCAGATGTTCTCCCTTCCACACTTTCCCTGGGGGTCTGCCTTAGCAAAACCTGTATCTCCTTCTTCCCAGGAGTTCCGCCTCAGTAATCCCCCCCTTCCAGTTACCACTTCCCAAGATGGCTCTCGCCTTTCCCAGGTCCATTGTGTCCAGTAGGTCCTATCGTGTCCCCTCAGATGTTCTCCTTCCCCACTTTCCAGGCGTCTTGCCTTAGCAACCAGTATCTCCTTCTTTCCCATGGAGTCCGCCTCAGATTTTCCCCCCACCCTTCTTCCCACTTCCCCAAGGTGCTCTCGCCTTTCAGGTCCATGTGTAGGAGTCAATCCTGTCCCCTCAGATGTTTCTCCTTCTCCACTTTCCCAGGGTCTGCCTTAGCAACCAGTATCTCCTTCTTTCCCAGGAGTCCGCCTCAGATATTCCCCCCTTCCCTTCCCCACTTCCCCAAGGTGCTCTCGCCTTTCTCAGGTCCATGTGTCCAGGAGACCATCCGTGTCCCCTCAGATGTTCTCCCTTTCCCCACTTTCCAGGGTCTGCCTTAGCAAACCAGTATTCCTTCTTTCCCCAAGGAACAGTCCCGCCTCAGATATCCCCCCCTTCTCTTTCACCACTCCCCAAGATGCTCTCGCCCTTTCTCAGGTCCATGTGTCCGGGTCAATCCGTGTCCCCCTCAGATGTTCCCCTTCCCCACTTTCACAGGTCAGCATTAGCAAACCAGTATCTCCTTCTTTCCCAGGAGTCCGCCTCAGATAATCTCCCCCTTCCCGTTACCACTTCCCCAAGGTGCTCTCGCCTTTCCCAGGTCCATGTGTCCAGGAGTCCATCCGTGTTCCCTCAGATGTTCTCCCTTCCCCACTTTCCCAGGGTCTGCCTTAGCAACCAGTATCTCCTTCTTTCCCAGGAGTCCGCCTCAGATATCCCCCCTTCCTTCCACATCCCAGGTGCCCCTCGCCTTTCCAGGTCCCATGTGTCCAGGAGGTCCATCCGTGTTCCCTCAGATGTTCTCCCTTCCCCACTTTCCCAGGGTCTGCCTTAGCAACCAGTATCTCCTTCTTTCCCAGGAGTCCGCCTCAGATATTCCCTCCCTTCCCTTCCCCACTTCCCCAAGGTGCTCTCGCATTTCCCAGGTCCATGTGCCAGGAGTCCATCCGTGTCCCCTCAGATGTTCTCCCTTCCCCACTTTCCCAGGGTCTGCCTTAGCAACCTGTATCTTCTTCTTTCCCAGGAGTCCGCCTCAGATATTCCCCCCCTTTCCTTCCCCACTTCCCCAAGGTGCTCTCGCCTTTCCCAGGTCCATGTGTCCAGGAGTCTATCCGTGTCCCCTCAGATGTTCTCATTTCCCCACTTTCCCAGGGTCTGCCTTAGCAACCAGTATCTCCTTCTTTCCCAGGGGTCCGCCTCAGATATCCCCCCCCTTCCCTTCCCCACTTCCCCAAGGTGCTCCGCATTTCCAGGTCCAGTGTCCAGGAGTGCGCCGTGTCCCCTCAGATGTTATCTCCCCTCCACACTTTCCAGGGTCTGCCTTACCAACCAGTATCTCCTTCTTTCCCAGGAGTCCGCCTCAGATATCCCCCCCCTTCCCTTCCCCACTTCCCCAAGATGCTCTCGCCTTTCTCAGGTCCATGTGTCCAGGAGTCCATCCGTGTCCCCTCAGATGTATTCTCCCTTCACCACTTTCCCGGGTTCCTGCACTTAGCAAACCAGTAGCTCCTTGTTTCCCAGGGGTTCGCTCAGATATTCCCCCACCTTCCCTTCCCCACTTCCCCAAGGTGCTCTCGCCTTCCAAGGTCCAAGTGGCCAGGGAGGTCATCCGGTCCCCTCAGCTGTTTTTTTTTTCCCTTCCCCAATTTCCCAGGGTCTGCCTTGCAACCAGTATCTCCTTCTTTCCCAGGAGTCCGCCTCAGATATTCCCTCCCTTCCCTTCCCCACTTCCCCAAGGTGCTCTCGCCTTTCCCAGGTCCATGTGTCCAGGATCCATCTGTGTCCCCTCAGATGTTCTCCCTTCCCCACTTTCCCAGGGTCTGCCTCAGCAACCAGTATCTCCTTCTTTCCCAGAAGTCCGTCCCAGATATTCCCCCCAACCCCACTTCCCCAAGGTGCTCTCGCCTTTCCCAGGTCCATGTGTCCAGGAGTCCGTCCGTGTCCCCTCAGATGTTCTCCCTTCCCCACTTTCCCAGGGTCTGCCTTAGCAACCAGTATCTCCTTCTTTCCCAGGAGTCCGCCTTAGATATTCCCCCCACCCTTCCCTTCCCCACTTCCCCAAGGTGCTCTTGCCTTTCCCAGGTCCATGTGTCCAGGAGTCTGTCCGTGTCCCCTCAGATGTTCTCCCTTCCCCACTTTCCCAGGGTCTGCCTTAGCAACCAGTATCTTTTTCTTTCCCAAGAGTCGGCCTCAGATATTCCCCCCTTCCCTTCCCCACTTCCCCAAGGTGCTCTCGCCTTTCCCAGGTCCATGTGTCCATGAATCCATCCGTGTCCCCTCAGATGTTCTCCCTTCCCCACTTTCCCAGGGTCTGCCTTAGCAACCAGTATCTCCTTCTTTCCCAGGAGTCCGCCTCGGATATCCCCACCCTTCTCTTCCCCACTTCCCCAAGATGCTCTCGCCTTTCTTAGGTCCATGTGTCCAGGAGACCATCCGTGTCCCCTCAGATGTTCTCCCTTCCCCACTTTCCCAGGGTCTGCCTTAGCAAACAGTATTCCTTCTTTCCCAGGAGTCCGACCTCAGATAATCCCCCCCTTCCCGTTACCACTTCCCCAAGGTGCTCTCGCCTTTCCCAGGTCCATGTGTCCAGGAGTCCATACGTGTTCCCTCAGATGTTCTCCCTTCCCCACTTTCCCAGGGTCTGCCTTAGCAACCAGTATCTCCTTCTTTCCCAGGAGTCCGCCTCAGATATTCCCTCCCTTCCCTCCCCCACTTCCCCAAGGTGCTCTCGCATTTCCCAGGTCCATGTGCCAGGAGTCCATCCGTGTCCCCTCAGATGTTCTCCCTTCCCCACTTTCCCAGGGTCTGCCTTAGCAAACTGTATCTTCTTCTTTCCCAGGAGTCCGCCTCAGATATTCCCCCCCTTTCCTTCCCCACTTCCGCAAGGTGCTCTCGCCTTTCCCAGGTCCATGTGTCCAGGAGTCTATCCGTGTCCCCTCAGATGTTCTCATTTCCCCACTTTCCCAGGGTCTGCCTTAGCAACCAGTATCTCCTTCTTTCCCAGGGGTCCGCCTCAGATATTCCCCCCACCTTCCCTTCCCCACTTCCCCAAGGTGCTCTCGCCTTTCCCAGGTCCATGTGTCCAGGAGTCTAATCGTTGTCCCCTCATATGGTTCTCCCTCCCACTTTCCCAGGGCTGCCTTAGCAACCCAGTATCTCCTTCCTTTCCCAAGAGTCAGGCCTCAGATATTCCCCCCTTACCTTCCCCACTTCCCCCAAGGTGCTCTTCGCTTTCCCAGGTCCTTGTGTCCAGGAATCCATCCGTGTCCCTCAGATGTTCTCCCTTCCCACACTTTCCAGGGTCTGCCTTAGCAACCAAAACTGATCTCCTTCTTTCCCAGGAGTCCGCCTCAGATATCCCCACCCTTCTCTTCCCCACTTCCCCAAGATGCTCTCGCCTTTCTCAGGTCCATGTGTCCAGAGACCCATCCTTGTCCCCTCAGATGTTCTCCCTTCCCACTTTCCCAGGGTCCTGCTCTTAGCAACGAGTATCTCTTTTTCCCAGGAGTCCGCCTCAGAAATCCCCCCTTCCCGTACCCTTCCCCAGAGTGGCCTCTCGCCTTTCCCAAGGGTCCTATGTGTCCGGAGTCCCATCGTGTACCCTCAGATGTTCATCCCTTCCCACTTTCCCAGGGTCTGCCTTAGCAACCAGTATCTCCTTCTTTCCCAGGAGTCCGCCTCAGATATCCCCCACCTTCCCTTCCCCACTTCACCAAGGTTGCTCTGCCTTTCCCAGGTCCATGTGACCAGGAGTCTATCCGTTGTCCACTCAGATGTTCTCCTTCCTCCACTTTCCCAGGGTTCTGCCTTAGGCAAACCAGTATCTCCTTCTTTCCAAGAGTCCGCCCCCCTCAGATTATTCCCCCCCTTCCCTTCCCCAACTTCCCAAGGTGCCTCTCGCACTTCCCAGGTCAATGTGTCCAGGATCCATCCCGTGTCCTCCTCAAGATGTCTCCCTTTCCCCACTTTCCCAAGGGTCTTGCCTTAGCAACCAGTATATCTTCTTTCCCAGGAGTCCGCCTCAGTATATCCCCACCCTTCTCTCCAACTTCCCAAGATGCTCTCGCCTTTCTCAGGTCCATTGTGTCCAGGAGTCCCATCAGTTGTCCCCTCAGATGTTCTCCCTTCCCCACTTTCCCAGGGTCTGACTTAGCAACCAGTATCTCTTTCTTTCCCAGGGTCCGCCTAGATAATCCTCCCCTTCCGTTACCATTCCCCAAGGTGCTCTCGCCTTTTCCCAGTCCATGTGTCCAGGAGTCCATCCGTGTCCCCTCAGATGGTTTCCTTCCCCACTTTCCCAGGGGGTCTGCCTTAGCAACAAGTATCTCCTTCTTTTCCCAGGGAGTCCGCCTCAGATATACCCCTTCCCATCCCCACTTCCCCAAAGGTGCTCTCGCCTTTCCCGGTCCTATGTGTCCAGGCAGTCCATCCGTGTTCCCTCAGATGTTCTCCCTTTCAACTTTCCCCGGGTTCCTTGCCCTTACAACCAGTATCTCCTTCTTTCCCAGGAGTCCGCCTCAGATATTCCCCCCCTTCCCTTCCCCACTTCCCCAAGGTGCTCTCGCCTTTCCCAGGTCCATGTGTCCAGGAGTCCATCCGTGTCCCCTCAGATGTTCTCCCTTCCACACTTTCCCAGGGTCTGCCTTACCAACCAGTATCTCCTTCTTTCCCAGGAGTCCGCCTCAGATATCCCCCCCCTTCTCTTCCCCACTTCCCCAGATGTCTCGCCTTTTTAGGTCCATGTGTCCAGGAGTCCATTCGTTTGTCCCCCTCAGATGTTCTCCCTTCCCCACTTTCCCAGGGTCTGCCTTAGCAACCAGTATCTCCTTCTTTCCCAGGGGTCCGCCTCAGATATTCCCCCCACCTTCCCTTCCCCACTTCCCCAAGGTGCTCTCGCCTTTCCCAGGTCCAAGTGTCCAGGAGTCCATCCGTGTCCCCTCAGATGTTTTCCCTTCCCCACTTTCCCAAGGGTCTGCCCTTAGCAACCAGTATGCTCATTCTTTCCCAGGAGTCCGCCTCAGATATTCCTCCCTTCCCTTCCCACTTCCCAAGGTGCTCTCGCCTTTCCCAGGTCCATGTGTCCAGGATCCATCTGTGTCCCCTCAGATGTTCTCCCTTCCCCACTTTCCCAGGGTCTGCCTCAGCAACCAGTATCTCCTTCTTTCCCAGAAGTCCGTCCCAGATATTCCCCCCTTCCCCACTTCCCCAAGGTGCTCTCGCCTTTCCCAGGTCCATGGGTCCAGGAGTCGTCCGTGTCCCTCAGATGTTTCTCCCTTCCCCAATTTCCCCAGGGTCTGCCTTAGCAAAACAGTATCTCCTTCTTTACCCAGGAGTCCGCCTCCAGATATTCCCCCACCCTTTCCCCTTCCCCACTTCCCCAAGGTTGCTCTTCGCCTTTCCCAGGTCCATGTGTCAGGGTCTGGTCCGTGTCCCCTCAAGATGTTCTCACTTCCCACTTACCAGGGTCTGCCTTAGCAACCAGTATCTCCTTCTTTCCCAAGAGTCGGCCTCAGATATTCCCCCCTTCCCTTCCCCACTTCCCCAAGGTGCTCTCGCCTTTCCCAGGTCCATGTGTCCATGAATCCATCCGTGTCCCCTCAGATGTTCTCCCTTCCCCACTTTCCCAGGGTCGCCTTAGCACCGTATCTCCTTCTTTCCAGGGTCCGCCTCATATATACCCACCCTTCTCTTCCCCACTTCCCCAAGATGCTCTCGCCTTTCTCAGGTCCATGTGTCCAGGAGACCATCCGTGTCCCCTCAGATGTTCTCCCTTCCCCACTTTCCCAGGGTCTGCCTTAGCAACCAGTATCTCCTTCTTTCCCAGGAGTCCGCCTCAGATAATCCCCCCCTTCCCGTTACCACTTCCCCAAGGTTCTCTCGCTTTCCAAGGTCATGTGTCCCAGGAGTCCATCGATGACCCATCAGATGTTCTTCCCTTCCCACTTTCCCAGGGTCTGCCTCTATCTCACATTGCAACAAAAAACAACAAGTATCTCCTTCTTTCCCAGGAGTCCGCCTCAGATATCCCCCCCTTTCCCTTCCCCACTTCCCCAAGGTGCTCTCGCCTTTCCCAGGTCCATGTGTCCAGGTTTCCATAAGTGTTACCCTCAGATGTTCTCCTTCCACTTTCCCGGGTCTGCCTTAGGCAACCAGTATCTCCTTCTTTTCCAGGAGTCGCCTCAGATATTTCCCTCCCTTCCCTCCCCACTTCCCCCAAGGTGCTCTCGCAATTCCCAGGTCATGTTGCCAGGAGTCCATCCGTGTCCCCTCAGATGTTCTCCCTTCCCCACTTTCCCAGGGTCTGCCTTAGCAACCTGTATCTTCTTCTTTCCCAGGAGTTCCGCTCAGATAGATCCCCCCCTTCTCTTCCCCACTTCCCCAAGATGCTCTCGCCTTTCTCAGGTCCATGTGTCCAGGAGTCCATCCGTGTCCCCTCAGATGTTCTCCCTTCCCCACTTTCCCAGGGTCTGCCTTAGCAACCAGTATCTCCTTCTTTCCCAGGGGTCCGCCTCAGATATTCCCCCCACCTTCCCTTCCCCACTTCCCCAAGGTGCTCTCGCCTTTCCCAGGTCCAAGTGTCCAGGAGTCCATCCGTGTCCCCTCAGATGTTTTCCCTTCCCCACTTTCCCAGGGTCTGCCTTAGCAACCAGTATCTCAACTCTTTTCACCAGGAGTCCGCCTCAGATATTCCCTCCCTTCCCTTCCCCACTTCCCCAAGGTGCTCTCGCCTTTCCCAGGTCCATGTGTCCAGGATCCATCTGTGTCCCCTCAGATGTTCTCCCTTCCCCACTTTCCCAGGGTCTGCCTCAGCAACCAGTATCTCCTTCTTTCCCAGAAGTCCGTCCCAGATATTCCCCCCTTCCCCACTTCCCCAAGATGCTCTCGCCTTTCTCAGGTCCATGTGTCCAGGAGACCATCCGTGTCCCGTTCAGATGTTCTCCCCTTCCCCCACTTTCCCAGGGTCTTGCCTTAGCAAACCAGTATCTCCTTCTTTCCCAGAAGTCCGTCCAGATATTCCCCCATCCCCACTTCCCAGATAGCTCTCGCCTCTCAGGTCCATGTGTCCAGGAGGACCATCCGTGTCCCGTTCAGAGGTTCTCCCTTCCCCACTTTCCAGGGTCTGCCTCAGCACCAGAATCCTCCTTCTTTCACCAGAATCCGTCCCAGATATTCCCCCCTTCCCCACTTCCCCAAGATGCTCTCGCCTTTCCCAGGTCCATGTGTCCTGGTAGTTCCATCCGTGTCCCCTCAGAGTTCTCCCTTCCCCCTTCCCAGGTCTGCCATAGCAACCAGTATCTTCCTTCTTTCCCAGGAGTCCGCCTCAGGTATTCCCCCACTTCCTTCCCCCTTCCCCAAGGTGCTCTCGCTTTCCCAGGCTCCATGTGTCATGAGTCTATCGTGTCCCCTCAGATGTTCTCCCCTTTCTCCGCTTTCCAGGGTCTGCCCTTAGGCAACCAGTATTCTCCTTTCTTTCCCAAGGTCCGCCTCAGATTTATTCCCCCTTCCCTTCCCCACTCCCCAAGGTGACTCTCGCCTTTATCAGGTCATGTGTTCCAGGAATCCATCCGTGTCCATCAGATCGTTCTCCCTTCCCACTTTCCGGGGTCTGCCTTGCAACCAGTATCTCCTTCTTCACCAGAGTCCGCCTCGATATCCCCACCCTTCTCTTCACCCACTTCCACAGATGCATCTCGCCTTTCTCTGGTCATGTGTCCAGGAGGTCCATCCGTGCCCCCTCAGATGTTCTATCTTCCCCACTTTCCATGGTCTGCCTTAGCAACAGTATCTCCTTCTTTCCCAGGGAGTCCGCACTCAAGATATCCTCCCATTCCCGTTTACCACTTCCCCAAGGTGTTCTCGCCTTCCCAGGTCCATGTGTTCAGGAGTCCATCCGTGTCCCCTCAGATGTTCTCCCTTCCCCACTTCCCAGGGTCTGCCTTGCAACAGTATCTCCTTCCTTTCCCAGGAGGTCCGCCTCAGATATCCCCCCCCTTCCCTCCCCACTTCACCAAGGTGCTCTCGCTTTCCCAGGTCAATGTGTCAGGGAGTCCCATCCGTTTCCCTCAGATGTTCTCCCTTCCCCACTTTCCATGGGTCTGCCTTAGCAACCAGTATTTCCTTCTTTCCCAGGAGTCCGCCTCAGATATTAACTCCCTCCCTTACCTTCCCCACACTTCCCCAGGGTGCTCTCGCATTTCCCAGGTCCATGTTGCAGGAGTTCCTCCGTGTCCCCTCAGATGTTCTCCTTCCCACTATCCAGGGTCTGCCTTAGAACCTGTATTCTTCTTCTTTCCCAGGAGTCCGCCTCAGATATTCCCCCCCTTTCCTTCCCCACTTCCCCAAGGTGCTCTCGCCTTTCCCAGGTCCATGGTCCAGGACCGGGAGGTTATCCGTGTCCCTAAGATGTTCTCATTTCCCCACTTTCCCAGGGTCTGCCTTAGCAACCAGTATCTCCTTCTTTCCCAGGGGTCCGCCTCAGATATTCCCCCCACCTTCCCTTCCCCACTTCCCCAAGGGGCTCTCGCCTTTCGTAGGTTCCATGTGCAGGAGTGCATCGTGTCCCTCAGATGTTCTCCCTTCCAACACTTTCTGGGTCTGCCTTACCAACAGTATCTCCTTCTTTCCCAGGAGTCCGCCTCAGATATCCCCCCCCCCTTCCCTTCCCCACTTCCCCAAGGTGCTCTCGCCTTTCCCAGGTCCATGTGTCCAGGAGTGCATCCGTGTCCCCTCAGATGTTCTCCCCTCCACACTTTCCCAGGGTCTGCCTTACCAACCAGTATCTCCTTCTTTCCCAGGAGTCCGCCTCAGATATTCCCTCCCTTCCCTTCCCCACTTCCCCAAGGTGCTCTCGCCTTTCCCAGGTCCATGTGTCCAGGATCCATCTGTGTCCCCTCAGATGTTCTCCCTTCCCCACTTTCCCAGGGTCTGCCTCAGCAACCAGTATCTCCTTCTTTCCCAGAAGTCCGTCCCAGATATTCCCCCCTTCCCCACTTCCCCAAGGTGCTCTCGCCTTTCCCAGGTCCATGTGTCCAGGAGTCCATCCGTGTCCCCTCAGATGTTCTCCCTTCCCCACTTTCCCAGGGTCTGCCTTAGCAACCAGTATCTCCTTCTTTCCCAGGAGTCCGCCTCAGATATTCCCCCACCCTTCCCTTCCCCACTTCCCCAAGGTGCTCTCGCCTTTCCAGGTCCATGTGGTCCAGGAGTTGTCCGTTGTCTCAGATGTTCTCCCTTCCCCACTTTCCCAGGGTCTGCCTTAGCAACCAGTATCTCCTTCTTTCCCAAGAGTCGGCCTCAGATATTCCCCCCTTCCTTCCCCACTTCCCCAAAGGTGCTCTCGTCTTTCCAGTCCATCGTGTCCAGGAATCCATCCGAGTCCTCTGATAGTTCTCCCTTCCCACTTTCCCAGGGTCTGCCTTAGCAACCAGTATCTCCCTTCTTTCCCAGGAGTCGCCTCAAGATTACCCCACCCTTCTCTTCCCCCACTTCCCCAAGATGCTTGCGCCTTTCTCAGGTCCATGTGTCCAGGAGACCATCCGTGTCCCTCAGATGTTCTCCCTTCCACACTTTTCCAGGAGTCTCGCCTTAGCAACCAGTATCTCCTTCTTTCCAGGAGTCCCGCCTCGTTAATCCCCCCCTTTCCCGTTACCACTTCCCAAGGTTTGCTCTACGCCTTTCCCAGTGTCCATGTGTCCAGGAGTCCATCCGTGTCCCCTCAGATGTTCTCCCTTCTCCACTTTCCCAGGGTCTGCCTTAGCAACCAGTATCTCCTTCTTTCCCAAGAGTCCGCCTCAGATATTCCCCCCTTCCCTTCCCCACTTCCCCAAGGTGCTCTCGCCTTTCCCAGGTCCATGTGTCAGGAATCCCCATCCGTGTCCCCTCAGATGTTCTCCCTTCCCCACTTTCCCAGGGTCTGCCTTAGCAACCAGTATCTCCTTCTTTCCCAGGAGTCCGCCTCAGATATCCCCACCCTTCTCTTCCCCACTTCCCCAAGATGCACTCGCCTTTCTCAGGTCCATGTGTCCAGGAGTCCATCCGTGTCCCCTCAGATGTTCTCCCTTCCCCACTTTCCCAGGGTCTGCCTTAGCAACCAGTATCTCCTTCTTTCCCAGGAGTCCGCCTCAGATAATCCTCCCCTTCCCGTTACCACTTCCCCAAGGTGCTCTCGCCTTTCCCAGGTCCATGTGTCCAGGAGTCCAATCGTTGTCCCACCTCAGATGTTCTTCCCTTCCCCACTTTCCCAGGGTCTGCCTTAGCAACAAGTATCTCCTTCTTTCCCAGGAGTCCGCCTCAGATATCCCCCCCTTCCCTTCCCCACTTCCCCAAGGTGCTCTCGCCTTTCCCAGGTCCATGTGTCCAGGAGTCCATCCGTGTTCCCTCAGATGTTCTCCCTTCCCCACTTTCCCAGGGTCTGCCTTAGCAACCAGTATCTCCTTTCCCAGGAGTCCGCCTCAGATATTCCCTCCCTTCCCTTCCCCACTTCCCCAAGGTGCTCTCTCGCATTTCCACAAGGTCCATGTGCCGTAGTCATCCGTGTCCCCTCAGATGTTCTCATTTCCCCACTTTCCCAGGGTCTGCCTTAGCAACCAGTATCTCCTTCTTTCCCAGGGGTACGCCTCAGATATTCCCCCCACCTTCCCTTCCCCACTTCCCCAAGGTGCTCTCGCCTTTCCGAGGTCCATGTGTTAAGGAGTGCTTCCGTTGTCCCCTCAGGATGTTCTCCCTTCCACACTTTTCCCAGGGTCTGGCCTTACCAACCAGGTATCTCCTTCTTTCCCAGGAGTCCGCCTCAGATATCCCCCCCCTTCTCTTCCCCACTTCCCCAAGATGCTCTCGCCTTTCTCAGGTCCATGTGTCCAGGAGTCCATCCGTATGTCCCCTCAGTGTTTCCATTCCCCACTTTCCAGGGTCTGCCTTATGCAACCAGTATCTCTTCTTTCCCAGGGGTCCGCCTCAGATATTCCCCCCACCTTCCCTTCCCCACTTCCCCAAGGTCTTCTCGCCTTTCCCAGGTCAAAGTGTCCGGTGTCCATCCGTGTCCCTCAGATGTTTTCCCTTCCCCACTTTCCGGGGTCTGCCTTACAACCAGTATCTCTTCTTTCCCAGGAGTCCGCCTAATATATTCCCACCCTTCCCTCCCACTTCCCCAAGGTGCTCTCGCCTTTCCCAGGTCCATGTGTCCAGGGTCCATCTGTGTCCCCTCAGATGTTCTCCCTTCCCCACTTTCCAGGTGTCTTCCTCAGCAACCAGTATCTCCTTCTTTCCAGAAGTCAGTCCCAGATATTCCCCCTTCCCCACTTCCCAAGATGCTCTCGTCCTTTCTCAGGGTCCATGTGTCCAGGAGACATCCGTGTCCCCTCTGATGTTCTCCCTTCCCCACTTTCCCCATGGGTCGGCCTTAGCAACCATGTATCTCCTTCTTTTCCAGGTGTCCGCCTTTTCCCCCAGAGAATCTCCCCCTTTCCCGTTCCACTTCCCAAAGGTGCTCTGCCTTTACCAGGTCCATGTGTCCAGGAGTCCTATCGTTGTCCCCTCAGATGTTCTCCCTTCCCCACTTTCCCGGGGTCTCCCTTAGAAACCAGTATTCCTTCTTTCCCAGGGGGGTCCGCCTCAATATTCCCCCCCCCCTTCCCTTCCCCATTCCCCAAGGTGCTCTCCCTTTCCCAGGCCCCATGTGTCCAGGAGTCTATCCGTGCCCCTCAGATGTTCCCCCTTCTCCACTTTCCCAGGGTCTGCCTTGAAACCAGTATCTCCTTCTTTCCCAAGAGTCCGC
The DNA here is from genome assembly GCF_026875155.1 of Cherax quadricarinatus. NCBI lineage: Eukaryota > Metazoa > Arthropoda > Malacostraca > Decapoda > Parastacidae > Cherax > Cherax quadricarinatus. Next base: position 43,704,261 of record NC_069432.1, read on the forward strand.
CCAGATATTCCCCCCTTCCCCTTTCCCCATTCCCAAAGGGTCTCTCGCCTTTCCCGGGTCATGTGTCCAGGAATCCATCCGTGCCCCTCAGATGTTTTTCCCCTTTCCCCCATTTTCCCAGGGTCTCCTTAGCAACCAGTATCTCCTTCTTTCCCAGGAGTCCGCCCCGATACCCCCACCTTCTCTTCCCCATTTCCCCAAAATGCTCTCCCCTTTTCTAGTGCTCTCGACTTTTCCCAGTCCATGTGTCCAGGAGCAGTCCGTGTCCCCTCAGATGTTCTCCCTTCCCCACTTTCCCCTCCCAGGTCCTGCCTTAGCAACCAATCTCCTTCTTTCCAAGAGTCGGGCCTTCAGATATTCCGCCCTTCCTTCTCCCCACTTTTCCTCCCCAAAGGTGCTCTCTCTGCCTTTCCCAGGTCCATGTGTCCCAGGAATCCATCCGTGTCCCCTCAGATGTTCTCCCTTTCCCCACTTTCCAGTGTCTGCCTTAGCAACCAGTATCTCCTTCTTCCCAGGAGTCCCGCCTCAGATATCCCCACCTTCTCTTCCTACTTCTCCAAAGATGCTCTCGCCTTTTAAGGTCCATGTGTCCAGGAACCTATCCGTGTCCACTCAGATGTCTCCCTCCCTTCCCCACTTTTCCCCAGGTTCCTGCTTAGCAACCAATCTCCTTCTTTCCCTAGGAGTCCGCCTCAGATAATCCCCCCATTTCCCGTTACCACTTCCCCAAGGTGCTCATCCGCCTTTTCCCAGGTCCATGTGTCCAGGAGTTCCATGCCGTGTCCCCCTCAGATGTTCTCCCTTCCCCACTTTCCAGGGTCTGCCTACAACCAGTATCTCCTTCTTTGCCAGGAGCCGCCTCAGATATTCCCCCCACCCTTTCCCTTCCCCACTTCCCCAAGGTGCTCTCCCGTCGCCTTTCCCCAGTCTCATGTGTCCAGGAGTCTATCCGTGTCCCCTCAGATGTTCTCCCTTCTCCCCACTTTCCCAGGGTCGCCCTTAGCACCGTATCTCCTTCTTCCCAAGAGTCCGCCTCAGATATTCCCCCCCCTCATCCCTCCCACTTCCCCAAGGTGGCTTCTCGCCTTTCCCAGGTCCCATGTGTCCAGGAATCCATTCCGTGTCCCTCAGATGTTCCCCCTTCCCCACTTTCCCCAGGGGTCTGCCTATAGAAACCAGTATCTCCTTTCCCAGAGTCCGCCTCAGATTATCCCCACCCTTCTCTTCCCCACTTCCCCAAGATCACTCGCCCATTCCTCAGGTCCATGTGTCCAGGAGTCCATCCGTGTCCCCTCAGATGTTCTCCCTTCCTCATTCCCCAGGGTCTGCCTAGCAACCAGTATCCTCCTTCTTTTTCCCAGGATCCGCCTCAGATAATCCTCCCTCCCGTTAACCAATTCCCCAAGGTGCTCTCGCCTTTTCCCAGGTCCATGTGTCCAGGAGCCCTCCGTGTCCCCTCATATGTTCTCTTCTCCCACTTCCTCCCCACTTCCCCAGGGTCTGCCTTAGCAACAGTAGTATCTCCTTCTTTCCCAAGAGTCCGCCTCAGATATCCCCCCCTCCCTTCCCCACTTCCCCAAGGTGCTCTCGCCTTTTCCCAGTCCCATGTGTCCAGGAGTCCCTCCGTGTTCCCTTCAGATGTTTCTCCCTTCCCACTTCCCTCCCAGGGTCTGCCTTAGCAACCAGTATCTCCTTCTTCCCAGGAGTCCGCCTCAATATATTGCCTCCCTTCCCTTCCCCACGTTCCCCAAGGAGCTCATCGCAATTTCCCAGGTCCATGTGCCCAGGAAAAGTCCACCGTGTCCCCTCAAGATGTTCTCCCTTCCCCACTTATCCCAGGGTCTGCCTTGAGCAACCTGTATCTTCCTTCTTTCCCAGGAGTCCCGCCTAGATATTCCCCCCCCCTTTCCATTCCCCACTTCCCCAAGGTCCTCCGCTTTCCCAGGTCCCATGTGTCCAAGTCTATCCGTGTCCCCTCATATGTACTCATTTCCCCACTTTTCCCAGGGTCTGCCTTAGCAACCAGTATCTCCTTCTTTCCCAGGGGTCCGCCTCAGATATTCCCCCCACCTTCCCTTCCCCACTTCCCCAAGGTGCTCTCGCCTTTCCCAGGTCCATGTGTCCAGGAGTGCATCCGTGTCCCCTCAGATGTTCTCCTTCCACACTTTCCCAGGGGGTGCTGCTTAACCACCAGTATCTCCTTCTTACCAGAGTCCGCCAGATATCCCCCCCCTTCTCTTCCCCACTTCCCCAAGATGCTCTCGCCTTTCTCAGGTCCATGTGTCCAGGAGTCCATCCGTGTCCCCTCCAGTTATGTTCCCCTTCACCATTCCCAGGTCCTGCCTAGCAACCAGTATCTCCTTCTTTCCCAGGGGTCCGCCTCAGATATTCCCCCCCTTCCCTTCCCCACTTCCCCAAGGTGCTCTCGCCTTTCCCATGGTCCAAGTGTCCAGGGAGTCCCATCCGTGTCCCCTCAGATGTTTTCCCTTCCCCCACTTCCCAGGGTCTGCCTTAGCAACCAGTATCTCCTTCTTTCCCAGGAGTCCCCTCAGATATTCCCTCCCCTTCCCTTCCCCCACTTCCCAAGGTGCTCTCCTCGGCTTTTCCCAGTCCATGTGTCCCAGGATCTATCTGTTCCGCCTCAGATGTTCTCCCCTTCCCCACTTTCCCAGGGTCGCCTCAGCAACCAATATCTCCTTCTTTCCATAAGTCCTGTCCCAGATATCCCCCCGTCCCCCCACTTCCCAAGGTGCTCTTCGCTTTCCCCAGGTCCATGTGTCCAGGAGTCATCCGTTGTCCCCTCAAGATTGTTCTCCCTTCCCCACTTTCCTAGGGTCTGCCTTAGCAACCAGTATCTCCTTCTTTCCCAGGAGTCCGCCTCAGATATTCCCCCCACCCTTCCCTTCCCCACTTCCCCAAGGTGCTCTCGCCTTTCCCAGGTCCATGGTGTCCAGGATCTGTCCCGTGTCCCCTCAGATTTCTTCAGTCGTCCGCTTCCCCACTTTCTCCCAGGGTCTGCCTTAGCAACCAGTCTCCTTCTTTCCCAAGAGTCGGCCTCAGATATTCCCCCCTTCCCTTCCCCACTTCCCCAAGGTGCTCTCGCCTTTTTTCCCAGGTCCATTGTCCAGGAATCCATCCGTGTCCCCCCTCAGATGTTCTCGTTCTCCCATCCCCACTTTCCCAGGTCTGCCTTAGCAACCAGTATCTCCATCCTTTCCCCAGGAGTCCCGCCCTCAGATATCCCCACCCCTTCTCTTCCCACTTCCCAAAGATGCTCTCTCGGCTTTTCTCAGGTCCATGTGTCCCAGGAACCCATCCGTGTCCCCTCAGATGTTCTCCTCCCTTCCCCACTTTCCCAGGGTCTGCCTTAGCAACCAGTATCTCCTTCTTCCAGGAGTCCGCCTCAGATAATTCCCCCCCCTTCTCCCGTACCCACTTCCCCAGGTGCTCTCCTCGCCTTTCCCAGGTCCATGTGTCCAGGAGTCCATCCGTGTCCCTCAAGATGTTCTCCCTTCCCCACTTTCCCAGGGTCTGCCTTAGCAACCAGTATCTCCTTCTTTCCCAGGAGTCCGCCTCAGATATTCCCCCCACCCTTCCCTTCCCCACTTCCCCAAGGTGCTCTCGCCTTTCCCAGGTCCATGTGTCCAGGAGTCTATCCGTGTCCCCTCCAGAATGTTCTTCCTCCCTTCTCCACGTTCCCAGGGTCCTGCCTTAGCAACCAGTATCTCCTTCTTTCCCAAGAGTCCGCCTCAGATATTCCCCCCTTCCCTTCCCCACTTCCCCAAGGTGCTCTCGCCTTTCCCAGGTCCATGTGTCCAGGAATCCATCCGTGTCCCCTCAGATGTTCTCCCTTCCCCACTTTCCCAGGGTCTGCCTTAGCAACCAGTATCTCCTTTCCCAGGAGTCCGCCTCAGATATCCCCACCCTTCTCTTCCCCACTTCCCCAAGATGCACTCGCCTTTCTCAGGTCCATGTGTCCAGGAGCCATCCGTGTCCCCTCAGAATGTTTCTCCCTTCCTCACTTTCCCAGGGTCTCCTTAAGCCAACCAGTATCTCCTTCTTTCCCAGGAGTCCGCCTCAGATAATCATCCGCTTCCCGTATACCACTTCCCCAAGGTGCTCTCTCCTTTCCCAGGTTCCATTGTCCAGGAGCCCATCCGTGTCCGCCTCAATGTTTCTCCTCCCTTCCCCACTTGCCCAGGGTTCTGCCTTAGCAACAAGTATCTCCTTCTTTCCCAGGAAAAAGTTCCGCCCCAGATATCCCCCCCTTCCCTTCCCCACTTCCCTCCCCAATGTGCTCCTCCCTTTCCCATGGTCCATGTGTGTCCAGAGTCCATCCGTGTTCCTCAGATGTTCTTCCCTTCCCCACTTTCCCAGGGTCTGCCTTAGCAACCAGTATCTCCTTCTTCCCAGAGTCCGGTCTCTCCTCAAAATTCCCTCCCTTCCCTTCCCCACCTATTCCCGTCCCCAAGGTGCATCTCGCATTTTCCCAGGTCCCTGTGCTCAGAGTCCATCCGTGTCCCCTCAGAATGTCTCCCCTATCCCCACTTTTTTTTTTTTTCTCTTTTTCTTTCCCCAAGGGTCTGCCTTAGCAACCTTATCTTCTTTCTGTTCCCAGGAGTCCGCCTCAAGATATTCCCCCCCCTTTCCTTCCCCACTTCCCCCAAGGTGCTCTCAGCCCTTTTTCCCAGTCCCATGTGTCCAGAGGGTCTATCCGTGTCCCCTCAGAATGTTCATCATTTCCCTCCCCACTTTCCCAGGGTCTCCCTTAGCAAACCAGTATCTCCTTCTTTTTCCCAGGGTCCGCCTCAGATATTTCCTCCCCCCCACCCTCCCTTCCCCACTTCCCCAAGGTGGCTCCTCGCCTTTCCGAGTCCATGTGTCCAGGAGTGCATCCGTGTCCCCTCAGATGTTCTCGGACCTTCTCCACACTTTCCAGGTCTGCCTTACCAACCAGTATCTCCTTTTCTCTTCTTTCCCAGGAGTCCGCCTCAGATATCACCCCCCTTCTCTTCCCCACTTCCCAGTCTCCTCCGCCTTTCTCAGGTCCAGTGTCCAGGAGTCCATCCGTGTCCCCTCAGATGTTTTCACTCTTCTTCCCTTCACCACTTTTTCCCCAGGGTCTGCCTTAGCAACCAGTATCTCCTTCTTTCCCAGGGGTCCCCTCAATATTCCCCCCACCTCCCTTACCCAACTTCCCCCCAAGGTGCTCTCGCCTTTCCCAGTCAAGTGTCCAGGAGTCCATCCGTGTCCCCCCAGATTGTTTTCCCTTCCCCCCCACTTTCCCAGGGTCTGGCCTTAGGCAACCAAGTATCTCCTTCATTTCACCCCAGGAGCCGCCTCAGATATCCCTCCCTTCCCTTCCCCCCACTTCCCCCAAGGAGCTCTCCGCCTTTCCCAGTCCATGTGTCCCAGGATCCATCCTTGTCTCCCTCAATGTTCTCCTCTCCCTTCCCCACTTTCCCAGGTCTGCCTCAGCAACCAGTAATCCCTTCTTATCCCCAGAAGTCCGTCCCACAGATATTCCCCCCTTCCCCACTTTCCCCCAAGATGTTTCGCCTTTCTCAGGTCCAGTGTCCCAGGAGACATCCGTGTCCCCTCAGATGTTCCCCTTCCCCACTCTCCCGGGTCTGCCTTAGCAACCGTATCTCCTTCTTTCCCCCAGGGGTCCGCCTCAGATATTCCCTCCATTCCCACCCAACTTCCCTTCCCCACTTCCCCAAGGTGCTCTCCGCCTTCAGAAGTCCATGTGTTCCGGAGTGCCATCCGGTCCCCTCAGAAGTTCTCCCTTCCACCACTTTCCCCCAGGGTCCTGGCCTTATACCAACCAGTATCTCCTTCTTTCCCAGGAGTCCCGCCTCAGATATCCCCGCCCCTTCTCTTCCCACTTCCAAGATGCACTGCCTTTCACAGGTCCAGTGTCCCAAGTCCATCCGTGTCCCCTCGATGTTCTCCCTTCACCACTTTCCCAGGGTCTGCCTTACAACCAGTATCTCCTTCTTTCCTCCCAGGGGTCCCGCCTCAGATATTGCCCCCCACCTTCCCTTACCCACTCCCCAATGTGCTCTCGTCCTTTCCCAGGTCCAAGTGTCCCAGGATCCATCCGTGTCCCTCAGAATGTTTTTTCCCTTCCCCACATTCCCAGGGTCTGCCTAGCAACCATTCTCCTTCTTTCCCAGGAGTCCGCCTCAGATATTCCCTCCCTTCCCTTTCTTCCCCACCTTCAACCAAGGTGTCTCGCCCTTTCCAGGTCCATGTGTCCCAGGATCCATCTGTGTCCCCTCAGATGTTTCTCCACCTTCCCCACTTTCGTTCCCCCAGTGGGGTCTGCCTCAGCAACCAGTACTCCTTCTTCTCCTCCCAAAGTCCGTCCCAGATATTCCCCCCTTCCCACTTCCCCAAGATGTTCTCTTCCTCGCCTTCTCAGGTCCATGTTCACCGGAGACCATCCGTGTCCCCACAGATGTTCTCCCTCGCCTTCCCCACTTTCCCAGGGTCTGCCTTAGCAACTCAGTAACTCCTTCCTTTCCCAGGGGTCCGCCTCAGATATTTCCCCCACCTTCCCTTCTCCCCACTTCCCAAGGTGAGCTCTCGCCTTTTCCCAGTCCAAGTGTCTGCAGGAGTCCATCCGTGTCCCCTCAGATGTTTTCTTTCTTCCCCTTCCTTCCCCACTTTCCCATGGTCGCCGTAGCAACCATACCTCCTTCTTTCCCAGAGTCCGCCTCAGATATTCCCTCCCTTCCCTTCCACCCACTTCCCCTATGCTCTCGCCTTTCCCAAGGTCCAGTGTCCAGGATCCCATCTGTGTCCCCTCAGAATGTTCTCCTCCCCTTCCCCCACTTCCCAGGGTCGCCTCAGCAACCAGATCTCCTTCCTTCCCAGAAGTCGCGTCCCAGATATATTCCCCTCCCCCTTCCCCACTTTCCCCAAGATGCCTCGCCTTTCTCAGGTCCATGTGTCAGGAGAACCATCCGTGTCCCCCTCAGATGTTCTCCCTTCCCTACCACTTTCCGCAGGGTCTGCCTTACAACCAGTATCTCCTTCTTTCCCAGGAGTCCGCCTCAATAATCCCCCCCCTTTTTCCCCGTTACCGACTTCCCAAGGTGCTCTCGCCTTTCCTCCCAGGTCCATGTGTCCAGGAGTCCACCGTGTCCCCTCAGATGTTCTCCCTTCCCCACTTTCCCAGGGTCTGCTACAACCAGTATTCTCCTTCTTTCCCAGGAGTCCGCCTCAGATATTCCCCCCCACCCTTCCCTTCCCCACTATTTCTCCCAAGGTGCTCTCGCCTTTCCCAGGTCCATGTGTCCAGGAAGTCCATATCCCGTGTCCCCCATCAGATGTATCTCCCCTCCCCCCCGCCTCACCTTCTTCCACTTTACCAGGGTCTGCCTAGCAACCAGTAATCTCCTTCTTTCCCAAGAGTCCGCCTCAGATATCCCCCTTCCCTTCCTGGCACTTCCCCAAGGTGTCTCTGCCTTTCCCCAGGTCCATGTGTCCCAGGATCCATCCGTGTCCCCTCAGATGTTTCTCCCTTCCCCACTTTCCCAGGGTCTGCCTTAGCAACCAGTATCTCCTTCTTTCCCAGGAGTCCGCCTCAGATATCCCCACCCTCTCTTCCCCACTTCCCCAAGATGCTCTCGCCTTTCCTCAGGTCCAAGTGGTCCCAGGAGGTCCTCATCCGTGTCACCCCTCAGATGTTCTCCCTTCCCCACTTTCCCAGGGTCCTGCTAGCAACCAGTATCTCCTTCTTTCCCAGAAGTCCGCCTCAGATAATGCCTACCTCCCCCCTCCCGTTACCTCACTTACCCAGGTGCTCTCTGCCTTCCCGGGTCCCATGTGTCCAGGAGTCCCTCCCGTGTCCCCTCAGAATGTTCTCTCCCTTCCCCCACTTTCCCAGGGTCTGGCCTCCTTAAGCAACAAGTAATCTCCTTCTTTTCCCAGGAGTCCCGCTCAGATATCCATCCCCCCCTTCCCTTCCCCGCCACTTCCCCAAGGTGCCTCTCGACTTTCCCAGGTCCATGTGTCCAGGAGTCCATCCGTGTTCCCCAAGAATGTTTTCTCCCTTCCCCACATTCCCAGGGTCTGAACTTAGCAACCAGTATCTCCTTCTTTCCCAGAGTCCGCCTCCGATATTTCCCTCCCTTTCCCCTTCCCCACTTCCCCAAGGTGCTCTCCTCGCATTTTCCAGGTCACATGTGCCAAGAGTCCATCCGGTCCCCTCAGATGTCTCCCCTTCCTTCCCCCACTTTCCAGGTCTGCCTTAGCAACCTGTTATCTTCTTCTTTCCCAGGATTCCGCCTCAGATATTCCCCCCCATCCTTTTCCCCACTTCCCCAGGTGCTCTCGCCTTTTCCCAGGTCCATGTGTCCAGGAGTCTATCCGTGTCCCTCAGGATGTTCTCATTTCCCCACTTTCCCCAGTCTGCCTTAGCAACCATATCTCCCTTCTTTCCAGGGTCCGCCTCAGATATTCCCCGCCTCCTTCCCTTCCCCCCCACTTCCCAAGGTGCTCTCGCCCTTTCCCAGGTCCATGTGTCCGGGAGTCGCATCCGTATCCCCTCAGATGTTCTACCTTTCCCCCCACTTTCCCAGGGTCTGCCTTAGCAAACCAGTATCTCCTTCTTTCCTCCCAGGAGTCCGCCTCAGATATTCCCCCCCCCTCCCTCCCTCCTTCACACACTTCCCAAGGGCTCTCTCGGCATTCCCAGATCCATGTGTCGTGAGTCCACCGTTCCCCTCAGATGTTCTCCCTTCCTCCTCACTTTCCCCAGGGTCTGCCTTAGCAACCAGTTATCTCCTTCTTTTCCCAGGATCTCTTTTTTTCCCCGGGAGCCCGCCTAAGATATCCCCCCTCCCTTCCCCACTTCCCCAAGGTGCTCTCGCCTTTCCCAGGTCCATGTGTCCAGGAGTCCATCCGTGTCCCCTCAGATGTTCTCCCTTCCCCACTTTCCCAGGGTCTGCCTTAGCAACCAGTAGCTCGTTCTTTCCCAGGAGCCCGCCTAAGATATTCCCCTCCCTTCCCCACTTCCCCAAGGTGCTCTCGCCTTTCCCAGGTCCATGTGTCCAGGAGTCCATCCGTGTCCCCTCAGATGTTCTCCTTTTTCCCCCACTTTCCCAGGGTCTGTCCTTAGCAACCAGTACTCCTTCTTCCCAGGTTCCGCCTCAGAAATTCCCCCACCTTCCCTTCCCCACTCCCCAAGGTGCTCTCGTCGCCTTCCCAGGTCCATGTGTCGGGAGTCCATCCGTATCCCCTCAGAATGTTCTAAAAACCTTCCCCACTTTTCCCAGGGTCTGCCTTAGCAACAACCATTATCTCCTTCTTCCCAGGAGTCGCCTCGATATTCCCCCCCCGACCCCCTTCCACCACTTCCCCAAGGTGCCTCGGCATTCCAGATCCATGTGTCCGTGAGTCCCTCCGTGTCCCCTCAGATGTTCTCCTTCCCCACTTTCCCCAAGGGTCTGCCTTAGCACCAGTATCTCCTTCTTTCCAGGAGTCCGCCTCAGATATTCCCCCCCCCTCCCTACTTCCCCAAGGTGCTCTCGCAATTTCCCAGGTCCATGTGTCCGGGAGTCCATCTTGTCCCCTCAATGTTCTCCCTTATCCCCACTTTCCCCAGGGTCTGCCTTAGCAACCAGATTTCCTTCTTTCCCAGGGAGTCCGCCTCATCTATTCTCCCCCCCTTCCCTACTTCCCCAAGGTGCTCTCGCTCGCCTTTCCCAGGGTCCATGTGCCGGGAGTCATCCGTTGTCCCCTCAGTGTTCTCTCGCCTTCCCCACTTTCCCGGGTCTGCATTAGCAACCAGTATCTCCTTCTTTCCTCAGAAGTCCGCCTGCAGATATTCCCCCCACCCCCTTCCTCCCCACTTCCTCGCAAGGTGCTCTCGGCTTTCCCAGTCCATGTGTCCGTGAGTCCACATCCGTGGGTCCCCTCAGATGTCTCTCCCTTCCCCCACTTTCCCAGGGTCTGCCTTAGCAAACTCAGTATAAGGTCCTTTCCCCAGGAGTCCCGTGCCTCAGAATTCCTCCACTTTCCCCAAGGTGCTCTCGCCTTTATATTTCCCAGGTCCATGTTTCCAGGAGTCCATCCGTGTCCCCCTCAGATGTGATCCCTCTCCATTTTCCCAAGGGTCTGCCTTAAGCAAACCAGTATCTCCTCCTTTCCCTGGAGTCCGCCTCAGATATTCCTCCCTCCCTCTTCCCCACTTCCCCAAGGTGCTCTCGCATTCCCAGGTCCATGGTTGTCCAGGATTCCATAATCCGTGCCCTCAGATGTTCTTCCTTCCCCCCACTTTCCCAGGTCTGCCTTAGCAACCAGTATCTCCTTCTTTCCCAGGAGGTCCGCCTCAGATATTGCCTCTCCTCCTCCCCCCCCACCCTTCCCCCACTTCCCCAAGGTGCTCTCGGCCTTTTTTTCCCAGGTCCATGTTGCCAGGAGTCCATCCGTGTCCCCTCAGATGTGATCCCTATCTCCACTTTTCCCCAGGGTCTGGCCTTAACAAACCAGTATCTCCTTCTTCCTTCCCCATGAGTCCGCCTCAGATATTCCCATTCCCCCCCCCCTTCCTCCCAAGGTGTTCGCGCCTTTTCCCAGGTCCATGTGTCCCAGAGTCCATCCGTGGTCCCCTCAGATTTCTCCCTTCCCCACTTTCCCAGGGACTGGCCTTAGCAACCAGTATCTCCTTCTTTCTCTCAGTCCCGAATCCAGAAGTCTCCATCTGTCCGCCTCAGATATTTTCCCCTTTCCTCCCACTTCCCAAGGTATCCTTTGCCTTTCCCAGGTCCCATGTGTCCAGGAATCCTCCGTGGGTGGGCCCCGGATGGTTTCCCCTTCCTCACTTCCCCTTTAGGATATCTTCCAGCCTCCAGCCTTCCCCAGTTTATGTATCCCTCCGTGATCTAGCCAGATGAGAACGAGGCCTTGTTTAGAGCTGGTCTAAACGGTAGAACTGTCCCAGGTGGGGGATTTTACAGGAGGGGACACACAGAAACTGCGTCCTGTAAATACAACCCCACCAAGACAGTCTAGACCGTAGATCAGCCCAGACCATCCAAGCTACCGTCCAGTTCGCCCCACCAAGGCCCTGGTCACTCAGTGAAATTTTGGAAGTTCATTTATATTATACAATTTTCTACATTAAATATAAGATTTTTTACTTAATAGCAGTTCAAGTGTGTTTGGTGATGTTTTTGTGGGGTGTTTATGAGTGCTCGTTTGTTAGTGTGTTTTGTCCACCTCCACGAGAACTGTAATAGTGTTGAACTTTATTTTCATTTGGTTATTTATCCTTATATTGCAAGACGCGCAGTGATTACAAGCGCCGCGCACAATGGAAATATAACACTTTGTCTGACTTTTTAGGTTATCCTGGTAATTTACCATATGTTACTTTCCCATGTCATTTGTGTAACTATTTATGTTATCTTACCTAAAAAACTTACACACCACTCTTATTTTCACTCTCATTTGCAATTTGTGCAAGGGCAGCCTGCGTGGTCACCATCATTCAACACCCAAAACAACGCAACTGCACGCAAAACACAAACATGTATAAAAAACACCATCAACCCTTACTTAATATGAATGCAATCACAAGGCGCCGCGCACACAACCCCAAACCCACACCACACACACACACAACACACACACACACACACACACACAATCTCTCGTTCCATTGGATAATATAAATGGAGAGATTTCGGGTCAACGCCCGAGGCCCGTCTGAGAGCCAGACTCTGAATATATATAACACAATTTGCCCAGCACACGTATAATACTTAATATCAACCCTGTGTCACTCACATGTGTGCAAACTTCTCATGCACAATTTTGTACTTTCTCACAAGACATTATCAGACACACCTCTCCTTATAAGTGTATCTGTCTATAGTATATTAGATGTGTAAGTCTGAGGGACCTGTGGTTCACCAACTATTTAAAAATTCGAGATAAAATTTCCTCCTACTGTAAAATAGTTAAAACTATGGTTTGCGGTTTTTGGATTTGCAAGTAATGATTTTGATTTAGAGAATGACTGTGTTTTGCAGTGGTTTTAGTGATGTGTAGTGATTTGTGATTTCCGTTTGTATTTTAAATTATTATATATTTTAATAGAACTGAATATCGGGAAAGTAGAATGCTGTTAAATAGAAATTTTTTTAATACCTTATGATAAATATGAAGAATATAGGAAATAACAGTTGAGAATCCCTTTTACTGGATAACAAGGGAAACATTCTTTGAATTTTAATAATTTTAAATTTTCCCGTCTTCACCCTTTTAATTCACTAATTGAGAAAAATTTTTCCACAAACAAATAAAAAAGAAAGAAAATAAGATGTACAAATGGAGAGTCAACTCTCGAAAAGTGATTGTGATGTTGATGTTACAACCTGGCAGTACAACTCTTCTAATGTCTTAATATTCCTGTTTTATGTATTATGTTATATTGTCATACCTTCCCTTATTTTATTGTATTGTTCTTGTATGTTCTTGTGTGATATTTATGTACTGCTCTACTGTTCGCTGTAATGTCTGGTATTTTTCTTTATGTGTTACAGTTTTTTGTTCTCGTGTGGTTACTGTCTGTAGCAGTTTGTGTTTGTTCTATTGTTATTATGATTACTTTTCTAACATTCTTCATTATTTATTTTTGTGTTTTCCCGTCACTCGATCAATCAACAATCTGACAAATTATTCATCCTTGGTATAATCACAGGCAATACACAAACACTAATATTTATGTGTAGTATGCAGTACTTGCATGTTACAGTATGTTAATTTTCCTGTGTATTTAAGATACTCACTGTTAACAATAAGAAACATAAGAAAGGATGAACACTGCAGGAGGTCTGTTTGACTCATACTATGCAGGTCCCTTACAATTTATCCCACTAACAAAACATTTGCCCTACCCAATTTTCATGCCACCCAAGAAATAAGCTCTGTGTGAAAGTCCCACTCAAATCCAACCCCTCCCACTCATGGTACTTATCCAACCTAAATTTGAAACTACCCAAAGTCCCAGCCTCAATAACTCAACTATGTAGGACCGTTTCCACCATACAACTAACCCTATTTCCAAACCAATTACTTTCCTATGTCCTTCTAAATCAAAACTTATCTAATTTAATCCATTACTGCGGGGTTCCCTCTTGGGAGAGACATTCCCCCTCAAGACCTTATTAATATCCCCTTTATTAATACCTATCTTCCACTTATACTCATTCTATCAGGTCTCCCCTCATTCATCGTCTAACAAGAGAATGTAACTTAAAGTCTTTCAATCTTTCTTTCAAAAGGAAGATTTCTAATGCTATGTATTAATTTAGTCCATCCAACGCTGAATGATTTCTAACGAATTATGTCCTTCTGTAAATATGGAGACCAGAACTGAGCTGCATAACTAGGTTGATCCTACTAATGATGTATAAAGCTGCAGTATGACCTCTGACCATCTGTTGCTTACACTTCTTGATAAAATCCCATAATCTATTGGCACTTATTACGTATGCTTGGCATTGGTTTGTCTTGGTTTTAAGTTGCTGCTCACCATAACCCCAAGTCCTTTTTGCAATCAGTAATGGCTAAGTTTCTACATCATTTAACTTAACAAGTACTTAGGGTTATTGCACTCCCAAGCTTCATAACCTTGCATTTATCTACATTGAACGCATCTGCCACTTTTCTGACCAAGAGAAGTTTTGTTTTAAATCCTCCTGAAGTTCCATAACATCTACGTTTGAATCAATTATCCTACCTATCTTTGTGTCATCGGCGAAATTTGCTCATATCACTATAAGTTCCCTCATCAAGAACATTGATATATATATTATAAACAACAACGGGCCCAAAGACTGTATCCCTGTGGAACGCCACTTGTTACAGATTCCCACTCGGATTTAACCCCAGGAATGATAGCTGCTGTAGCCACAACTATTCTTCTCAAAATGGTTTAGATTAACTTACATTATTACATTATTTTCCCATGACACTGCCATAATATTTAAAGGGGGTGGACCGGTAAGCCAGCGGAAGGCCTCGTCAGATAGCCAAAATCTCCAACAGACGGATAATCATCGAAGACCCGCATCAAGGAAACACTTGTCCTGTTTCCTGACGAACTCTTACCTAACCTAAACCCTTGACACTGGTGAGGGTTCTTAACCCAAACTGGACTTCGCTTACGTTTTCTTGATAGGAATTAAATGCCTACTATGCCAGAGGCCGCGTTAAGCATTGATCTTGCCTTACATGTAGAAATTAGGAAAGGCATACATCAGTCTTCATGGCGATCTTTAAACTTTAAGTCCTATGTGTTTTCCACAGAGGTAAGCAAACTGTTGAGGTAGGTTAGTAAGAACTGAAGTTAATGGTTAGTAGAAGGTTCCGATTTATTCAAAAAATTAGTTTTGTGAGATAATTTACTTTTTCGTCCCCTAATTTTAAAATAATTTATTTACTTTATATATGGCTATAACAAGCCGTGAGACTTCTTGGCCATTATTAAAAACTTGTATGTATGGACTAATCAACATAAAACTTACTGCTACTGTACTTCCTTAAAAGGGTGCTTTTTACGGAAGAAATATTTAAAAATGGTGAAATGTTTTTCGAGGGATAATTTCCTGAGTGTTGGATCTGACTCACTTCAGACCTTCCAAACCGATAACTTTATATTTCAATTTTGAAGATTAATGTGATTGTGTATTTTCAGGATATTGGTCTCTTAAAGGTATGAATTAGATTTGGGCTGCATATGCTATAATTTACCATTTTTATTAAAGAAATTCGGATTTTATTTTCTACATGACATGTGAATGCCTCTTCTGATTCACCTCAAATATATAATTCTAATATCTAAATGCGTTTTATCAACCTATGGCTGCACTCTGCACTTTTCCAATGCTTGCACGAGGCATCAGTGGAACTGGGATTATGGAATACTTGGATACATTGATCAGATCGAGCAGAGACTGATATGCAACTAGTTGAGGATATGTCTCTCCCACTAATGGATTCTTCAGTGGCGGAGGTCAGGTCACCGTCAGTGCAAGGTACGTTGAGAGGAAGTAATGGACGGAGCTGGCGATGGCTGTGTTCTGCTGCTCCGTAAATTCATCAATGCTAACTTTTAATATAATGATTTCCCTATATTCTGAGTTAAGGTGGTGCTAGTAGTGATGAGAGATAACTTTCAACACCGTCTGCTGCGACGAACGGACTTCCTGATGACTAATGTAGCATTCTGAAATCAAATGAAATTGTCCACAGGAAGTTTTTCGATGAATAGCAACAAGGATTGTTTTCAAGGCATTTTCTCTGGCAAACGTAGCAGTGTTCAAAAGTTTCTTTGTGTGTACTTTCATGAGATTTCGCCAACAAATTTTGTCAGTCGACGACCCATATAGAATGTGTGCTGTTTTCGGTATCACTCTTAAACAATAACATGTTATATGTTCAAAACGGATTGGTTACCAAAACTAGACGATGAATCTCTTCGTGGTGCGTTGTTGACTAGCAATAGTGATCTTTTCTGCTTTATCCTATAGTCAGTATAAAAGGGGAGGATAATATAGATTGGAGAAAGCGTTGCTAATATAACTTGCGAAATATAACTGAAAATTGCAAAGGTCGTCTTTTTTCTTAGTTGTTTTATTTATACCTAGAACTGCCAGTATATCCTCTTCCAAGAGAAACTTAATGGAAAATCTATGTTGTTTTTAAGATTTTACATGTTGAGCGTCTTGGGATGATGTACAAGACATCGTCAACTTCTTTAAAACCATGTAACACTGCCCGGTAACTCTCAACTCATCCTCCTAATCCTCCAGGCGCTACAAAGATTTTATATATCCTTTACGTTCAAAAGGTATTTGAATTCTTTCTCCTCCTACTCTGCAATCATTCCATCTGCAAATCTGTACAGTTATAAGTTGCATTTGAGCTCACATTCTCGTGCACATTGCTTCCGTGTTCACATTTTTCCTTCTCTATAGTTTCCAGGTTCAATCCCTCAGTATCTATAGCTTAAATGTACACTGCCTCTGGCGTCAGAACTCCTACGTTAATAACTCTCGTATCCATTACCCGTGGGTCAACAGATTTCAAGTCCATAATATATAATATGTCAATACCCGGGTCTGAAGCTCCTCTAGCTATTGCGCAAACGCGGAGAGACGAGAGACTGCGAGAGAAAGAGCGAAAGATAGATAGACAGATAAATAGAGAGAGAGAGAGAGTGAGTTAGGGTGGATGGGCGGAAAGAGAGAGACATGCAGCAGCATTCATGGATGATCGTTCCCGTAGTCTGGAAATTACACATTTTTTAATGTTTCCGATACTACTTTATAATGTGATGTACTATAATATTCACATACCACAGTATAATATTTTGTGTTGTGATGTTCATATGTTTATTGTTTGTTATAGCTGGGAAAGTGGGCGGAAATCGTAAATGCTCTATCAATAGGGGGGGGAGAGGGGGGGGGGGAGGGGTGGGGGACTCTTTGATAAAGCAGTGCTGACAGGTTGTGCATAATTGTATATAGTTTCTTCTGTTCTAATTATGTCCAAGAATCTGTATTGATAAAGCCACTGGATGGCGAAAACGTCTACAATGAAGATAACCAGATGTTCACAAGTGTCTTAACTTTCATCTTGTCGGTATTGTATACCTGTCTTGCACATTCTTGTTCATCAACTGCAAACATCCATGGTATCTTGATTAGAGGACATCTACTTGACCTTCTTCACGACTTCGACAACTAGCCCATCAATTTGGGAAGGACCTACTTCCACTGGGGAATCCCGCCTACCAGTGACTAGGCCCTCGTCTGCTACGCGTCCCTATTCACTGACGCCTATATAAGCGCCAGTCTCCTTACCTGTGCTTCAGAATCTCTACAACCATGGTGCTGTAAACACCACCTCCAAGGCTGAGGGACTGATTACCTCATCTTTTGTATATAGTTCTTCTGTTTTCTAATTATGTCCAAGAATCTGTATTGATAAAACCACTGGATGGCGAAACGTCTACAATAAAGATAACCAGATGTTGCACAAGTGTCTTAATTTTCATCTTGTCGGTATTGTATACCTGTCTTGCACAAATGTAGACTACCGTGAAGGGCGACTTTATTAATGGAGATATTTTTAGTGTGGATGAGAGAGTGTTGTTTCTGAGAATGTTTAAGTGAACTTTTGGGAATTTTGAGTCAACATAATTGTTTTGGGAAACAAATACCATTGTGGGAGACACTGTTGTGGAAGATGTAGGAAAGTACAAGATTCATTAAAGCACTTAGGCTAAAGAATTCCTTTATTTCTGGTTTTTGCCTCCGCAAAAGACTATTAGATATAGGAGAGGGACGAGAGAAATACATTTGTCCGTGGTTATCGTGTGTGTGTGTGAATGTACTTGTGTACTTGGAAGTTTCCAGTGTCTTTCATATAGGAAAAATGATGTTTTTTAACAAAATAGAAAGCTGATAACTTTTTTTGTAGGCAGATTTCATGGTGGGAAACAGAATGAAACACACGGAACACACTTCTATAACGATAAAACATTCACAGTACACTTATAAAGCGCATTAGTGAAAACAAAACAAAAATCAACTTTAACACATAATGAAACTTAAATAGAAGTCCGAGATTATCACTAAGTAACCTCACCTTGTGGCCGAGTTTTGGGAGGCACTTGGTGTTGTCTCTGGGCTGTTCTGCTGTTCCAAGCTGTCTTTGGGTGGGTGTATTTACAGGACCAGTTTACTGTGTGTCCCCTCCTGTAATCCACTGGACATCTCGTCAGTAGACCAGCTAGACAGACAAATACCCATCCAACCAAGGTTACGGGGAGGGGCCCAACACATACACACACACACACACACACACACACACACCCGTCCACCCAACCAACCCCCCACGCAACAACCCACTCACGCAACAACCCACTCACCCAACAACCCACGCACCCACCCACCCAAAAACCCAACCACCCGCCCACCTGGGAAAGTGAGGAAGGGAGTTCATCTGAGGGGAACACAGGTGGGACTTCTGGACACACGAAACTAGGGAAAGCAACCAAAATCAACCGGAGTGTGAAATGTGGAATGGGTTGACATCCGGGCCCCACGGATGGAACACTCTGGAAACAAACCACACCTGACTATGACCACACAACCCCACCATGATCACACACACCCGTCCATCCAACCCACCCACCCAACACCCACCCAGCCACCCGCCCACCTGGGAAAGTGAGGAAGGGAGTTCATCTGAGGGGACACAGGTGGACTTCTGGACACACGGAACTAGGGAAAGCACCAAGACAACCGGGAGTGGGAAATGTGGAAGGGTTGACATCTGGTGGCCCACGCTGGAGACCTGTGCAACATAAACCCACCTGAACTATGACCACCCCAACCATGATCACACACACACACACACACACACAACACACCCGCCCATCAACCCCCCACCCAACAACCCACCCAGCACCCGCCCACCTGGGTAGATGTTGAGGAAAGAGAGTTCATCTGAGGGGACACAGGTGGACTTCTGGACACACGGAACTAGGGAAAGCACCAAGACAACCGGGAGTGGGAAATGTGGAAGGGTTGACTTCTGGGGGCCCACGGCTGGAGACCTGGAAACATAAACCACACCTGACTATGACCACACCACACCATGATCACACACACACACCCGCCCACCCCAAAAACCCAACCACCCACCTACACAACAAGCCACCCGCCCACCTGGGAAAGTGAGGAAGGGAGTTCATTTGAGGGGACACAGGTGGACTTCTGGACACACGGAACTAGGGAAAGCACCAAAATAACCGGAAACATAAATCACACGTGACTATGACCACACCTCACTATGACCTCACCTATGATCAGACCTGACTATGACCTCCACATGATCACATCTACGATCCATGATCCACACCTGGGAATTCATCTGAGGGGACACAGATGGACTTCTGGACTTCTGGACTTCTGGAAAGGTTGACATCCGGGGGCCCACGGATGGAGACCTGGAAACAAACCACACCTGACCATGATCACACCCGCCCATCCAACCACCCGGAAACATAAACCATGAACCATAAACCACACCTGACTATTACCACACCTAACTATGACCACACCTCACCATGATCCACACCTCACCATGATCCACACCTCACCATGATCCACACCTCACCATGATCCACACCTCACCATGATCCACACCTCACCATGATCCACACCTCACTAAAACTAAACTAAAGAAACTAAACTAAAGAAACTAAACTAAAGAAAGCACCAAAACAACTGGATGTACACAAACATCTAGTAACTCCAAACCCCAGGTCCTCACCATAAACAGTAAAAAATTAGTTTATGGCGCATCAATGTTACAGACACTTGAAAAAAACAATAAGTTGATTTAACCATATCTGGTTAGACCCTGCGACCATTTTAAACCCAGAAGAGACATTCTTCCAGTTATATCAAACAAACACAACGACACTAAGTTTGACTAAAGAAGAATTTTTCCAGTTATTGCACAGAATCCAAAATAATGTCAACGTTTTACACATCTATTTCATGCAAATGCATCATTGAAGATTGATGCAGTAAACAATTTTTTATATTTAAAGCAGTGGAAATTTTAATTCTGTATGGAATGAACGACTTCAATGGCATTAATGGTTATTTTCAAATTCGAAAAAAGCTAGGGGACAATAAGTCCAGTTACACATGACAATACCCCTCACCAGCATAAGGGCAAAATAATGAATTAGTTGAAATAACAAATGTAACAATCTAAGTTGAAAGTTACTGAGGAACTGACTCCACCTATCACACAGAAACAATCAAGGAATTGCTTATGTTCATTGTACATAGGTTGGATGGGAAGATACTAATTAAATAAGCAGAGTAAATAAGCACATAACATAAAAAAGGATGAACAACTGCAACAGGCTACTGGCCTGTGCGAGGCAGGTCCAATTCTCCCACCAGCTTAAGGCCAATTCCTGACCTAGTGAGGAGCACGCATCCGACCTAGTAGCAAAAGCTAGTCAGGTCCAACTCTTACCCACCCAAAAAAAAAAACCAAACCCACGTCATGTATTTATCCAACCTTTTTTAAAACACTAATCAAGGTCTTAACTTCTATGACGTAACTCACGAATTTGTTCCACTCATCAAACCAGTGCTTTCCTGAATCAGAATTTTTCCCAGTTTTAAACCATTTCTGCGAGTCCTGTCTAAGTAGATATTTTTTAGCACGACTGGTTTACAACCACTTATTAATCCTGTTTTCCATTTATAACAACCCCTAATTCTACGCCTGTTCTTGGAGAGTGCAGATTCAGGTGACCAATACTGCGCAGCATAATCTAAATGAAGCCTAACCAAAGATATATGGAATTGAAGAACAACCTGAGGACTTCCATTATTTATACTTCCTGTTATGAAGCCAAGAATTCTGTTAATTTTATCGCGAACACTTATGCGGTGTTATCTTGGGAGGCTTCTATAGGAAGTTGTGAGGGAGGCTGTATTTGATCTTCTTCCTGGGTCTGGGATCTCCTGTCTGTCCTTCTCCCATCCACCCTCTTTCCTCCTTTCGCCTTTGTACCATCTCTCTCAGTTTCTGCCTTTCTTCTTGTGTTCTGTCGCGGTCGAGATACACCTTCCTGTATGCCGGCATGTCTCTTAATCGTGCTTTCTCCTGCAGGATCCTGGTCCGAGTCGCTTCTGCCTTGAAGGTCACTCTCACTGGCCGGGTTCTTTTTTTCACCAAACCCCCCTATTCTCCGAAATTTTCCAGCTGGGTCATTCGTCCTTCTCCATTGCTCATGATGCTTTCAATTGCTTTTTGTTCCCGCTTGTTTTCTTGCTTTCATAGGTTTTCCCCCCCTTTAAACTTCCTGTAGCCCATACACAAAGACTGACCTCACCCCTTTCATTCTCCCACTGCATATCCCTGTGTATCCCCATCATTTAATTTGTTTCCCCTCCTCCACTGCAAGCTTTCCTTTCACCAATTTTTCACCGCTAAAGTATTGGGCTCAGTGGCCTGTGATTTTTCCCTTCTGGCTTTCCTTGGGCTCTGTTGTTGTTCTGTTAGGGCCTCCCCTCCACATAAAAGCATAGTCTCTTCACTTGCTACAGTCCCTCTGATGAGCTTTCCATGCAGTTGTGCCTCGTGCCCCTTCTTTCCCCTACAGTCCCCTTATTTGTGGCTGAGGTAGCAGTCTCTGTTGTCAATCCCAAAATGTTCTTTAGTTCTTTAGGCTGTTTCAGATTTTTCAATTCCTCTTCTAAACTCTGTATCCTAGCTTCTGCTGCTTTGACATGCACCTCCCACTTCCTGCTTTCCATATCTATCCTCTCTTCCATTCTCATGCTAAGTTCTTCTAGTTTCTTTTCCCAATCATGATCCCTTTTTATGAGCTCTGCTGCCCAATCTTCCTTTGCAGTTTCCTCCTCCTGTCCCTTGGTTTTTCTTGTTGCTCTCTGGCAACCCATTTTTGTTTTATCCTGATTGCCTCAGAGTGGGAAACCTATGTAGTTCTGTATGTTAGGTTAGTAGTGTGTATGTCAAAGTGTGGAGGAACTGTGGCCATGTGGGAGAGGATTGGGGAGGGGTGGGGAGGGTTTAGGGTGAACGGGGGAGGGGAGGGTGATCGAGGGAGGGGAGGGATCAGGGGAAGTAGTGAGATGTCGGTGGGGGAGGGGGGGAGTGTATGTGTGAGTCTGGATATGTGTGAGTGTGTGTGTGTGTGTGTGTTTGTGTTTTGTGTGTGTGTGTGTGTGTGTGTTAATTTTGTGTGTAATTTTGTGTGGAATTATGTGTGGGTTTATTATGTATTGAAAGGTAGGTGGCTTGTGCGTTGTAATGTAAGTCTCAGTGGTCCTTGGCTGCCCACAACTTCTTGTGACCTGACCCCCAACCTCCTGGGACTTACCGGCACGTACTTAGTGTGTGTGTGTGTGTGTGTGTGTGTGTGTGTGTGTGTGTGTGTGTGTGTGTGTGTGTGTGTTTGTGTGTGTGTGTGTGTGTGTGTGTTTGTGTGTGTGTGTGTGTATGTGTGTTTGTGTGTATATATGTGTGTGTGTGTGTGTGTTTGTGTATGTGTGTGTATATATGTGTGTGTATATGTGTGTACTCACCTATTTGTACTCACCTATTTGTGGTTGCAGGGGTCGAGTCCTAGCTCCTGGCCCCGCCTCTTCACCGGTTGCTACTAGGCCCTCTCTCTCCCCGCTCCATGAGCTTTATCAAACCTCGTCTTAAAACTGTGTATGGTTCCTGCCTCCACTACGTCATTTTCTAGGCTATTCCACTGCCTTACAACTCTATGACTGAAGAAATACTTCCTACTATCTCTCTGACTCATTTGTGTCTTCAACTTCCAATTGTGGCCTCTTGTTTCTGTGTCCCTCCCTGGAACATCCTGTCCTTGTCCACCTTGTCTATTCCACGCAGTATTTTATATGTCGTTATCATGTCTCCCTGACCCTCCTGTCCTCCAGTGTCGTCAGGCCGATTTCCTTAATCTTTCTTCATAGGACATTCCCCTTAGCTCTGGAACTAACCTTGTTGCAAACCTTTGTACTTTCTCTAGTTTCTTGACGTGCTTTATCAAGTGCGGGTTCCAAACAGGTGCTGCATACTCCAGTATGGGCCTGACATACACGGTGTACAGTGTCTTGAATGATTCCTTACTAAGGTTTTCGGAATGCTGTTCTCAGGTTTGCCAGGCGCCCATTGCTGCAGCAGTTATCTGATTGATGTGTGCTTCCGGAGACATGCTCGATGTTATACTCACCCAAGATCTTTCCCCTTGAGTGAGGTTTGCAGTCTTTGGCCACCTAGCCTATACTCTGTCTGTGGTCTTCTGTGCCCTTCCCTATCTTCATGACTTTGCATTTGGCAGGATTAAATTCGAGAAGCCATTTGCTGGACCAGGTGTCCAGTCTGTCCAGGTCTCTTTGAAGTCCTGCCTGGTCCTCATCAGATTTAATTCTCCTCATTAACTTCACATCATCTGCAAACAGGGACACTTCTGAGTCTAACCCTTCCGTCATGTCGTTCACATATACCAAAAATAGCACTGGTCCTAGGACCGACCCCTGTGGGACCCCGCTCGTCACAGGGCCCCACTGTGATACATCATTACGTACCATGACTCGTTGTTGCCTCCCTGTCAGGTATTCTTGATCCATTGCAGTGCCCTTCCTGTTATATGCGTCTGATGCTCTAGCTTCTGCACTAATCTCTTGTGAGGAACTGTGTCAAAGGCCTTCTTGCAGTCCAAGAAGATGCAATCAACCCACCCCTCTCTCTCTTGTCTTACTTCTGTTATTTTATCATAAAACTCCAGAAGGTTTGTGACACAGGATTTTTCCTTCCGTGAATCCGTGCTGTTGGCATTTATACTCCTGTTCCGTTCCAGGGGCTCCACCACTCTCCTCCTGATAATCTTCAACATAATTTTTTCATACTATACACGTCAATGACACAGGTCTATAGTTTAGTGCCTCTTTTCTGTCCCCCTTTTTTGAAAATGGGAACTACATTTGCCGTCTTCCATACCTCAGGTATTTTGCCCAGTTTCCAGGGATGTGTTGAAGATTGTGGTAAGTGGTACACACAACATATCTGCTCCCTCTCTAAGGACCCATGGAGAGATGTTGTCCGGTCCCATTGCCTTTGAGGTATCGATGTCCCTTAGCAGTTCTTCACCTCCTCCTCATCTGTATGTATGTCGTCCAACACTTGTTGGTGTATTCCTTGTTGGTGTCCCCATCTGGTCTGTCCCCCCAGAGTCCTTCCTGTCTCTACTGTAAATACTTCCTTAAATCTCGTGTTGAGCTCCTCACATACCTCTTGATCGTTTCTTGTGAGTTCTCCACCTTCTTTCCTCAGCCTTATCACCTGGTCCTTGACTGTTGTCTTCCTCCAAATTTGTGGCTATACAGCAGTTTCGGGTCAGATTTGACTTTCGATGCTATGTCGTTTTCATACTGTCGCTGGGCCTCCCTCCTTATCTGCGCATACTCGTTTCTGGCTCTTCTACTAATCTCCTTGTTTTCCTGGGTCCTATGCCCCCTTTGCACCTTTTCCATTCTCTGTTGCACTTAGTTTTTGCCTCCCTACACCTTCGGGTAAACCAAGGACTCGTTTTGGTCTTCCTATTATTTCTGTTTCCCTTGGGAACAAAACTTTCCTCTGCCTCCTTGCACTTTGTTGCCACATATTCCATCATCTCGTTTACTGATTTTCCTACCATTTCTCTGTCCCACTGAACTCCTGTAGGAAGTTTCTCATACCTGTGTAGTCCCCCCTTTTATAGTTTGGCCTGTCCCCTTCAGTTCTGTTACCTTCTCCACTTGTAACTCTACTATATAGTCAAAACTCAGAACCACATGATCGCTAGCTCCCAAGGGGCCTCTCGTAAGTGATGTCCTCAATGTCTGAACTGCTCAGGGTGAACACAAGATCCAGTCTTGCTGGCTCATCCTCCCCTCCTCTCTCTGGTTGTGTCCTGACATGTTGATGCATGAGGTTTTCAAGTACCACATCCATCATCTTGGCTCTCCATGTTTCGGGACCCCATGTGGCTCCAGGTTTTCCAGTCGATCTCCCTGTGGTTGAAATCGCCCATTACCAGTAACTTTGCTCTGCTCGAGTGAGCTCTTCTTGCCACCTCAGCCAGTGTGTCCACCATCACCCTGTTGTTTTCTTCGTACTCCTCTCTTGGCCTCCTGCAGTTCTGTGGTGGGTTATACATCACTCCAATGACTACTTTATGTTCTCCGGACTGAATTGTACTTACAATGTAGTCTCTTTCTCCAATCATGTCCATGCCTTCCATTTCCTCAAATCCCCATTGGTGTTTTATGAGCAGTGCAACCCCTCCTCCCCCTCTACTCCTTCTATCTTCCTCAGGATCTGATATCCTGTGGAAGATTGTGTCTGTTATTGTCTCAGCGAGTTTTGTTTCTGTGACTGCTATGATGTCTGGGGATTTTTCACTGATTCTTTCATTCCACTCCTCATGTTTATTCGTTATTCCATCCGCGTTTGTGTACCAAACCTTTAGTTTCTTTTCTATCATTGTGGTCATACAAGTATATTGGGGTTGGGGGAGCGAGAGCCTTGGTGGGGGCCTATATGGGGCTGTGGTGTAGGGTGGGTTTGTGTTGATGGGGGTGGGGTCAGAATGCCTATAAGGGACAGCTGTTGGGGTGAGGTTTGTGATATGGGGGTTGGTGGCAGAGGGAACAGTGAGTGGGTTGTAGTATAGGTTGCTCAGTTGCGTTGGGAATGTCGCGGGTGGAGTCTTTTGGTGGGAGATTCTGTGGGGTGTGTTTGCCTTCCTCTGTGTCTGGGTCCTGCTCATTTTCATTGTTTCTCGTTCCTCCTTGCGTCTCTGTACCCTCTCTTTCAGTGAAGTCCTTTCTTCTTGTGTTCTGTCGCGGTCGAGGTATACTCTCTGGTACCCCTCTTTGTCCCCCAGTCTTGCTTTCTCTTGCAGAATCCTGGTTCGAACTGATTCTTCTGAAAGT
The DNA here is from genome assembly GCF_026875155.1 of Cherax quadricarinatus. Classification (NCBI taxonomy): domain Eukaryota; kingdom Metazoa; phylum Arthropoda; class Malacostraca; order Decapoda; family Parastacidae; genus Cherax; species Cherax quadricarinatus. Next base: position 43,729,835 of record NC_069432.1, read on the forward strand.
TACTCTGACAGGCCGTATCCTTCACTCGCAAACCACCCAATTCTCTGAAAATTTGTCACCTGGGTCTTTTTCCCCTCCCCTATTGTTTTCTTTGATGCCTTCAATAATTTTTTTCTCCTCCTGTTTTTTTTTCTTCAAATTTGGGCCCCCCTTGGGGCTTTTTGGGCCCGTACACAAAAACTAAACCTGGGCCCTTTCCTCCCCCCTGATTTCCCCCTTTCTGCTTCCTCTGGGGTTTTTTTAAATTTCCCTTTCCATTGAAAATGTTTTGCCTTCAGTCCCTGCCCATTTTTAAATTTTCTATTCTCAGGGGAACTGTTTTTCCTGACCAGTTTTGCCCCTTGCTACTTGCAGTTGGCTTTTTTAGAATTTTTCTGCATATAACAAACCTTCATTGTCTTCGGACCTGTCGGGTTGATCTTAGTGTGCTAAACGTCTTTTCCCCCGGCCCCAAAGTGGGTCTGATAGGGCCTTCGTGTTAAAGAAAGCTCCGTTGTTTCTTTCCACCCCCTTTTCTGCGCCGACTTTGAATTTCCCTTTATTTTCTTCGGAAACCCGTTGTTTGATTTAGTGTGCTCTGTCTTTTCCCTGGGGGCCCCCGTTGGGGAAATAGAGGCCCTTTGTGTACGGCATGCTCCGGGTTGGGTTTCTTTCCAACCCCCCTTTTCTTTCGCCTAAATTTTAAATTTTTGATGTTTACATCTGAATTGTCATTTGTGTCCTCTAACTGTTTTAGGCTTTTCAGTTTTCTCTTTTCTAAGCACTGTTATTAGCTTCTGCCCCGCTAAGCCTGTACTTCCCATTTTTCCCGCACTCTTCAGCTACCCCCTCCTCCCTTTTCCTTTTCCCAAACTCTACTATCTTCCTTCCCCACTCTTCCTCCCTTTTTTTTGGGGCCCCTAAAATCCCATCTTTTCCCCCCCTGGTTCTCTACCAAATCTCTGGTTTTCCGTCCCCCAAAGGGGCCAAACCCCTTAAATTTTTTTTTTTTTTTTTTTTTTTTTTTTTGGGGGGGGGGGGGGGGGGGGGGGGGGGGGGGGGGGGGGGGGGGGGTGGGGGGGGGGGAGAGGGGGGGGGGGGGGGGGGAGGGGGGGGGGGGAGGGGGAAAAAAAAGGGGGGGGAAAAGGGGGAGGGGGGGGGAGGGGGGGGGGGGGGGGGGGAAAAGGGGGGGGGGGGGAGGGGGGGGGGGGGGAGGGGGGGGGGGGGGGGGGGAGGGGGGGGGGGGGGGGGGGGGGGGGGGGGAGGGGGAAAGGGGGGAGGGGGGGGGGGGGGGGGAGGGGGAGGGGGGGGGGGGGGGGGGGGGGGGGAAAGGGGGGGGGGGGAGGGGGGGGGGGGGGGGGGGGGGGGGAGGGGGGGAAGGAAAAGGGGGGGGGGAAAAGGGGGGGGGGGGGAAAAAAGGGGGGAAAAAAAAAAAAAAAAAACCCCAAAAAAAAAAAATTTTTTTTCCCCAAAAAAAGGGAATGAGGGGGGGTGCAAGGAAAAAAAGGGGGTGATTGAAGTGCAGTGAGTGGGGTGATAGTAGGGGAGGGAAAAAGGCTTGAAGGGAAGGAAAAATGTAAGGGATGTGAGGTGTTGTGGGAGGCGGTCAAATGCCAAGGTTCAGCTGTGTGTCTCATAGTTGTCTGGCAGGGGTCAGACCCAGCCTCCGGCACCCGGTGTATGTGGTGCGAAACGTGATGACATTGTGTGATCACTGTAGTTGTTTAAAATGGTTGGTGTGTGTGTTGTGTGTGTTGTGTCTGTGTGACGTATGTGTGTGTGTGTATGTGTGTGTGTGGTGTGTTGTGTGGTGTGGTGGGTTTGTTGTGTGGAATATGGCCCATGTTGTGTGTGTGTAGTTGTGTGTTTGTGAGTGTACTCATATTGATCATCATTTTGTGGTTGCAAGGGTCGAGCTAGTGGGGTGGGCTGGCCCGGGCTTAATGGCTTACGGTTTTGCTACTGGCCTTTTTCTCTCTCCCCGTCCATGGCTTTAGCAACCTAGTCTTATAAAGTGAGGTTTCCCTGCTCCATCAGGGGGGTCATTTCTAGGCTATTCACGGGGTAAAAAATCTATGACTGAAAATACCAA